>CAJNSZ010000215.1:89116-117356 GCA_905329745.1 Rotaria sp. Silwood2
CGTAAATTAGTATCCAATTCAACAATTGATCCTGCTACTGGGAATATTTGTATGCGACGATCCGATCCTTGGATCAATAATTTTAATGAATATCTCATCGCAGCTTGCCGCTCAAATATGGACATTAAATTTATTTGGAGTGGTAGCGATGCAAAGGCTCTTGTTTATTACATTACTGATTATGTGACAAAAACGAGTCTCTCGTTTCATGATACATTTTCTTTGGTACAAAAAAGCATCACATCACTCCAGAATTTAAGGAATCAAACTAATAACGAAAGTGCAATCGAGAAGTCTCGTAAACTCGTTCTGCGCTGTTATAATATGCTTGCTTCTCAACAAGAATTATCTGGCGTTCAAGTAGCTTCTTATCTTATGAATTGGAATGATCACTATACAACGCATAGATTTCAAGGTCTCTTTTTAATTCAAACTGAACGATTTTTACAAACTCAACTAAATGAAACGCGTGCTCAACAAAAATTGGACACTGCAGCCCAGGGTGAGTACATTAATCTCTGATTTGATGTTTTATAAGTATGTATCCTTGATCAAACTAGATCAAAAAGGTTTCTGTGTGAAAGCACCAAGGATAAACGAACAACTGTATTTAGTTATTAGTTATCTACAATACGCAACATATTTCGTAAGAGAATTCCCTCTAAATTGAATCATTCACTGCTTTTTCGATGAGAATCTTTTAGATAGTCCACTTCGTTCTTTTTTTGTGACACACAGTTGGACACACTGTTTATTCTCAAGTAGAATTCAAGGACTAGTATAAAGAGAAGAGTATCTCAGCTCAATTATACGAAAAGAAATCTTCTAAACATTAAGTTTAATATTTGCGTGAAGGAAATAAAAGCAAAGATCGACTAAATTACAATATTATAAATTTATTTATAGCTGATTTTTTTTTCATATTTAGATGTGATCGACAATGATATGTATGATGATGAAACTATTGATAATGACAACAACGATGAAGAACACTTTCAAATTCAATCAGTTGAAGACGACAAAAAATATGTACTCGTTAACACACGAATTGATTATCAATATCGCTCCGATAATCTCAACAGAATGTGCTTATATGACTTTGTTAGCATATTCTATAAGAAAAAAATGAATTCTACAGATCTGAAATATTTATCAAAGATAGCGGGATCAATAGAAGAAAAAATTACCCAAAAAGGTCGACCACCTAATGAACGATTTCTTTTTCAAAAACAGCATCCTCAGGCTACAACATATTTAATGATGAAATACAGTGAACCTCATGTGCCTGTTCTCTATGGTCCTCAGATACCTCGACAAGATCGTGATGATACTCGAGAACGATATTGTCGGGCTATGCTCACACTTTTCGTACCCTGGCGTACTGTGACTGATCTTTGTGACATCAGTCAGACATGGGAAGATGCATTTAAATGTCGACAACATCTTATTTTGAGTAATTCGTGGACAATAATAGAAAACATTCAACTTTTGCATGAATGTAAAAAGGACCGCGATGATCATTTACTTCAAGTTATCGCCGAAGCACAGACCGACAATGGCTTAGTCGATCCTGTACTGATACCGACTAATCAAGTCGATGGTGAATATGGCACTGATGATAGTGACGATTTACTTGAATTATTAGGTAATTTGGATGAAAACACAGTTGCTATGTTCAATGCTACAAAAAACTCAACAGAAAACAAATATGTTGAAGAAACAATCGAAGCAGTCAAGAATGTCGGAAGATTTAACAGTGTGAACAGTAAGTATTATTTGAATGTGATCTGTAGGTTCGACAGTAATCGTAAAAAATTTGTTGCAGCATATGGCCAATATTCTTTACATGAACAGAGCGATCATATCGATCAATCATTGGTACCATTCATTTCTGCAACACCTAATCTTGTTCGGTTAAATACAAAGTGGCAAGAACAGCTGAAAACTGAGAAAGAACAGATTAGAAGAGGTTTGATTACGGGCAACTTTGACAAAGACAATGATGATATGTTGAATTTGGATACTGCAAGAAGTGCTGTTGCCACTGTAGTGACTCTAAACAATATGAATATTAATACGAAGATATGCGAAAACTATGGTTCGATTCCTCCAGTAATATCAGTCAAAGCGAACTCTTGTACTCAGAAGAGTGTTGCCGATGAATTTACACTGAACCGAGAACAACGGGCGGCATTTATGATTATAACAGGTCATCTTGATGGTGATAGCCGTTGTCGTACAGGTAATCTTTATAAAAGTAGTCGTCATATATTGAAGTACATTATATTTTTAGGTGACAATAATGGTCAGCTTTTAATGTGCGTACCTGGATGTGGTGGTACAGGCAAATCACAATTGATTCGTGCCCTTACCAAATACTTTTTAGTTACAAAAAGAATACAAATGATACGGAAGTTAGCACCTACTGGTATTGCTGCTGCTGAAATCGATGGCATGACCGTCCATTCATTTTTGGGTGAACAGCGTAACTCAGGAAAGGCGCGTACGATTAAACCAGGCGATTCAAAACTCGAGAAAGAATGGGCTCTCGTTGAATACCTCGTAATTGATGAGATGAGTATGGTTGGTTTAATTCTACTTGCGAAACTCAACCGAATTATATGTGCTGCAAAACATACTGACCCTCAAGTTCCATTTGGTGGTGTAAATGTCATCTTCTTCGGCGATTACTTACAATATCGACCTGTGTATGATGTACCCCTACATACAGATTTCTCTTTACCGGTCAAAAGTAAATCGAACAAGATACCAACTGAAAAACAAATCCAACAACGTGTTGCACGTTCTTTAATTCTTCAAATCAATTGTGTGGTCAAACTTACACAACAGATGAGAACAGAAGATCTACGTTATCTTCAGCTACTCGAACGACTTCGTCATGGAGAATGTAACTACGATGACTACGAATTATTGTTAACACGAGTAGTGGGTCAATCTTCCGTACCCTTGTTAAGTGATTCACCATGGAATAAAGTAAATTTGTTTTTCTAGATTTAGACAATTCACCATCTTCATCTTTTTAGGCTCCGATTCTCGTATTTCGTAATGAAGTACGAACGCAATTAAACCATAAGGCAGTTAATCACAAAGCAGAACAAGTGGGACAAACACCTATAATATGCGTTGCCCAAGACACCTGCAAAAGCAAACCAATTGAAGATCGAGCACTGATTAAAAAATTATTAGAATTATCTGATAGCAAAACGGAGCATCTACCAGGTCTATTACCTCTTGTTCCTGGAATGCCTGTAATTTTAACGCAAAATATTGCAATTGAATTGGGGCTTATCAATGGTGTGAACGGAATCTTTCGGCAACTTGTCTATCAGGAAGATTCAGTGTCAACTGATATTATTTCGGAAGAATTTTCCAAGAGTGCACGATATGTCCATCGACCTTTGTACGCCTTGGTGGAAATTACCAAATCANATACTGGAATGCTAATGGAGGTGATAAAAAAACGTGCCGAATGCGTATGCCGCGTAAATTAGTATCCAATTCAACAATTGATCCTGCTACTGGGAATATTTGTATGCGACGATCCGATCCTTGGATCAATAATTTTAATGAATATCTCATCGCAGCTTGCCGCTCAAATATGGACATTAAATTTATTTGGAGTGGTAGTGATGCAAAGGCTCTTGTTTATTATATTACTGATTATGTGACAAAAACGAGTCTCTCGTTTCATGATACATTTTCTTTGGTACAAAAAAGCATCACATCAGTCCAGAATTTATGGAATCAAACTAATAACGAAAGTGCAATCGAAAAGTCTCGCAAACTCGTTCTGCGCTGTTATAATATGCTTGCTTCTCAACAAGAACTATCTGGCGTTCAAGTAGCTTCTTATCTTATGAATTGGGATGATCACTATACAACGCACAGATTTCAAGATCTCTTTTTAATTCAAACTGAACGATTTTTACAAGCTCAACTAAATGAAACGCGTGCTCAACAAAAATTGGAAACTGCAGCACAGAGTGAGTATAGTAATCTCTGATTTGATGTTTTAAAAGTATGTATCCTTGATCAAACTAGATCAAAAAGGTTTCTGTACGAAAGCACCAAGGATAAACGAACAACTATATTTAGTTATTAGTTATCTAAAATACGCAAAATATTTCATAAGAGAAATCTCTCTAAATTGAATCCCTCACTGCTCTTTCGATAAGAGCCTTTCAGATAGTCCACTTCATTCCTTTTTTTGTGACACGCAGTTGACATACTGTTTATTCTCAAGTAGAATTCAAGGACTAGTATAAAGAGAAAAGTATCTCGGCTCAACTATACGAAAAGAAATCTTCTAAACATTAGGTTAAATATTTACGTGAAAGAAGCAAACGCAAAGATCGACTAAATTACAGTATTATAAATTCATTTATAGCTGACTTTTTTTCATATTTAGATGTGATCGACAATGATATATATGATGATGAAGCTATTGATAACGATAACAACGATGAAGAACATTTTCAAATTCAATCAACTGAGCACGACAAAAAATATGTACTCGTTAACATACGAATTGATTTTCAATATCGCTCCGATAATCTCAACAGATTGTGCTTATATGACTTTGTTAGCATATTCTATAAGAAAAAAATGAATTCTACAGATCTGAAATATTTATCCAAGATAGCTGGATCAATAGAAGAAAAAATTAACCAAAAAGGTCGACCACCTAATGAACGATTTCTTTTTCAAAAACAGCATCCTCAGGCTACAACATATTTAATGATGAAGTACAGTGAATCTCATGTGCCTGTTCTCTATGGGCCTCAGATACCTCGACAAGATCGTGATGATACTCGAGAACGATATTGTCGGGCTATTCTCACACTTTTCGTGTCCTGGCGTACTGTGACTGATATTTGTGACATCAGTCAGACATGGGAAGATGCATTTAAATCTCGACAACATCTTATTTTGAGTAATTCGTGGACAATAATAGAAAACATTCAACTTTTGCATGAATGTAAAAAGGACCGCGATGATCATTTACTTCAAGTTATCGCCGAAGCACAAACCGACAATGGCTTAGTCGATCCTGTACTGATACCGACTAATCAAGTCGATGGTGAATATGGCATTGATGATAGTGACGATTTACTTGAATTATTAGGTAATTTGGATGAAAACACAGTTGCTATGTCAAATGCTACAAAAAACTCAACAGAAAACAGATATATTGAAGAAACAATTGAAGCAGTCAAGAACGTCGGACGATTTAACAGTGTAAACAGTAAGTATTATTTGAATGTGATCTGTAGGATCGACAGTAATCGTAAAAAATTTGTTGCAGCGTATGACCAATATTCTTTAAATGCATCCAACGATCGTATCGATCAATCATTGATACCATTCATTTCTGCAACACCTAATCTTGTTCGACTAAATACAAAGTGGCAAGAACAGCTGAAAACTGAGAAAGAACAGATTAGAAGAGGTTTGATTACGGGCAACTTTGACAAAGACAATGATGTTATGTTGAATTTGGATACTGCAAGAAGTGCTGTTGCCAGTGTAGTGACTCTAAACAATATTAATACGAAGACATACGAAAACTATGGCTCGATTCCTCCAGTAATATCAGTGAAAACGAACTCTTGTATTCAGAAGAGTGTTGCCGATGAATTTACACTGAACAGAGAACAACGGGCTGTATTTATGATCATAACAGGTCATCTTGATGGTGATAGCCTTTGTCGTACAGGTAATCTTTATAAAAGTAGTCGTCACATATTGAAGTACATTATATTTTCAGGTGACAATAATGGTCAGCTTATAATGTGCATACCTGGATGTGGTGGTACAGGCAAATCACAATTGATTCGTGCTCTTACCAAATACTTTTTAGTTACAAAAAAAAATACAAATGATGCGGAAGTTAGCACCTACTGGTATTGCCGCTGCTGAAATCGATGATATAACCATCCATTCATTTTTGGGTGAACAGCGTAACCCAGGAAAGGCACGTACAATTAAACCAGGAGATTTAAAACTCGAGAAGGAATGGGCCCTCGTTGAATACCTCTTAATTGACGAAATAAGTATGGTTGGTTTAACTCTACTTGCGAAACTGAACCGAATTATATGTGCTGCAAAACATACTGATCCTCAAGTTCCATTTGGTGGTGTAAATGTCATCTTCTTCGGTGATTATTTACAATATCGACCTGTATATGATGTACCCCTACATACAGACTTCACTTTACCGGTTAAAAGTAAATCAAACAAGACACCAACTGAAAAACAAATCCAACAACGTGTTGCACGTTCTTTAATTCTTCAAATCAACTGTGTGGTCAAACTTACTCAACAGATGAGAACAGAAGATCTACGCTATCTTCAGCTCCTCGAACGACTTCGTCATGGAGAACGTAACTACGATGACTACGAATTATTGTTAACACGAGTAGTGGGGCAATCTTCCGTACCCTTGTTAAGTGATTCACCATGGAATAAAGTAAATTTGTTTTTCTAGCTTTAGACAATTCACCATCTTCATCTTTTTAGGCTCCGATTCTCGTATTTCGTAATGAAGTACGAACACAATTAAACCACAAGGCAGTTAGTCACAAAGCAGAACAAATGGGACAAGCACCTATAGTATGCGTTGCCCAAGACACCTGCAAAGGCAAACCAATTGAAGATCGAGCACTTATTAAAAAATTTTTAGAATTATCTGATAGCAAAACGGAGCATCTACCAGGTCTGTTGCCTCTTGTTCCTGGAACGCCTGTAATTTTAACGCAAAATATTGCAATTGAATTGGGTCTTATCAATGGTGTGAACGGAATCTTTCGGCAACTTGTCTATCAGGAAGATTCAGTGTCAACTGATATTATTTCGGAAGAATTTTCCAAGAGTGCACGATATGTCCATCGACCTTTGTACGCCTTGGTGGAAATTACCAAATCAAAGATCGAATGCAGTTTAGAACAACTTCAGCCAAAGCTGATTCCAATACCGGTAATGGAACAAACATTTCGAGTCGANATAACGAAAGTGCAATCGAGAAGTCTCGTAAACTCGTTCTGCGCTGTTATAATATGCTTGCTTCTCAACAAGAATTATCTGGCGTTCAAGTAGCTTCTTATCTTATGAATTGGGATGATCATTATACAACGCATAGATTTCAAGGACTCTTTTTAATTCAAACTGAACGATTTTTACAAACACAACTAAATGAAACGCGTGTTCAACAAAAATCAGAAATTGCAGCACAGGGCGAGTATATTAATCTCTAATTTAGTGTTTTAAAAGTATTGATCAAGCTAGACCATAAAGGGTCCTGTGTGAAAGCATCAAGGATAAGTAAATAACTACATTTAGTTATTAGTTATCTAAAATACGTAAAACATTTCATAAGAGAAGTCCCTCTAAATTGAATCATTCACTGCTTTTTCGATGAGAACCTTCTAGATAGTTCTCTCTGTTCTTTTTTTGTGACACACAGTTGACACACTGTTTATTCTCAAGTAGAATTCAAGGGCTAGTTTAAAGAGAAAAGTATCTCAGCTGAACTATACGAAAAGAAATCTTCTAAGCATCGAACTAAACATTTAGGTGAAAGAAGCAAACGCAAAGATCGACTAAATTACAGTATTACAAATTTATTTATAGCTGATTTTTTTTCATATTTAGATGTGATCGACAATGATATATATAATGAGGAAGCTATTGATAATGATGACAACAACGAAGAACAGTTTCAAATACAATCAGCTGAACAGGACAAAAGATATGTACTCGTTAACACACGAATTGATTATCAATATCTCTCCGATAATCTCAACAGAATCTGCTTATATGACTTTGTTAGCATATTCTATAAGAAAAAAATGAATTCTACAGATCTGAAATATTTATCCAAGATAGCGGGATCAATAGAAGAAAAAATTAACCAAAAAGGTCGACCACCTAATGAACGATTTCTTTTTCAAAAGCAGCATCCTCAGGCTACCACATATTTAATGATGAAATACAGTCAAACTCATGTGCCTGTTCTTTACGGTCCTCAGATACCTCGACGAGATCGCGATGATACTCGAGAACGATATTGTCGGGCTATTCTCACACTGTTCGTACCCTGGCGTACTGTGACTGATCTTTGTGACATCAGTCAGACATGGGAAGATGCATTTAAATCTCGACAACATCTTATTTTGAGACATTCGTGGACGATAATAGAAAACATTCAACTTTTACATGAATGCAAAAAGGACCGCGATGATCATTTACTGCAAGTGATCGCCGAAGCGCAAACCGAAAATGACGTAGTCAATCCTCTACTGATACCGGCAATTCAAGAAGTCGATGGTGAATATGGCACTGATGATTGCGATGATTTACTTGAATTATTAGGTAATTTGGATGAAAACACAGTTGCTATGTTCAATACTACAAAAAACTCAACAGAAAACAGATATATTGAAGAAACAATCGAAGCAGTCAAGAACGTCGGACGATTTAACAGTGTAAACAGTAAGTATTATCTGAATGTGATTTGTAGGATTGATAGTAATCGTAAACAATTTGTTGCAGCATACGACCAATATTCTTTAAATGCATCCAACGATCATATCGATCACTCATTGGTGCCATTCATTTCTGCAACACCAAATCTTGTTCGATTAAATACAAAGTGGCAAGAACAGCTAAAATCTGAGAAAGAACAGATTAGAAGAGGCTTGATTACGGGCAACTATGACAAAGACGATAATGATATGTTGAACTTGGATGCTGCAAGAAGTGCTGTGGCCACTGTAGTGACTCTAAACAATATTAATACGAAGATAGGCGAAAACTATGGCTCTATTCCTCCAGTAATATCATTCAAAGCGAACTCTTGTACTCAGAAGAGTATTGCCGATGAATTTACATTGAACAGAGAACAAAGAGCTGCATTTATGATTATAACAGGTCATCTTGATGGTGATAGCCGTTGTCGTACAGGTAATCTTTGTAAAAGAAGTCGCCACATATTTAAGTACATAATATTTTCAGGTGACAATAATGGTCAGCTTATAATGTGCGTACCTGGATGTGGTGGCACAGGCAAATCACAATTGATTCGTGCCCTTACCAAATACTTTTTAGTTACAAAAAGAATACAAATGATACGGAAGTTAGCACCTACTGGTATTGCTGCTGCTGAAATCGATGGTATGACCATCCATTCATTTTTGGGTGAACAGCGTAACTCAGGAAAGGCGCGTACGATTAAACCAGGTGATTCAAAACTCGAAAAAGAATGGGCCCTCGTTGAATACCTCTTAATTGATGAAATGAGTATGGTTGGTTTAACTCTACTTGCGAAACTCAACCGAATTATATGTGCTGCAAAACATACTGATCCTGAAGTTCCATTTGGTGGTGTAAATGTCATCTTCTTCGGCGATTACTTACAATACCGGCCTGTGTATGATGTACCCCTCCATACAGATTTCTCTTTACCAGTCAAAAGTAAATCGAACAAGATAGCAACTGAAAAACAAATTCAACAACGTGTTGCACGTTCTTTAATTCTTCAAATCAACTGTGTGGTCAAACTTACTCAACAGATGAGAACAGACGATCCACGTTACCTTCAGCTGCTCGAACGGCTTCGTCGCGGAGAATGTAACTACGATGACTACGAATTATTGTTAACACGAGTAGTGGGGCAATCTTCCGTACCCTTGCTAAGTGATTCACCATGGAATAAAGTAAATTTGTTTTTCTAGCTTTAGAAAATTTATCATCTTTATCTTTTTAGGCTCCGATTCTCGTATTTCGTAATGAAGTACGAACACAATTAAACCATAAGGCAGTTAGTCACAAAGCAGAACAAGTGGGACAAACACCAATAGTATGCGTTGCCCAAGACACCTGCAAAGGCAAACCAATTGAAGATCGAGCACTTATTAAAAAACTATTGGAATTATCTGATAACAAAACGGAGCATCTACCAGGTCTATTACCTCTTGNTTTCTTTGGTACAAAAAAGCATCACATCAGTCCAGAATTTATGGAATCAAACTAATAACGAAAGTGCAATCGAAAAGTCTCGCAAACTCGTTCTGCGCCGTTATAATATGCTTGCTTCTCAACAAGAACTATCTGGCGTTCAAGTAGCTTCTTATCTTATGAATTGGGATGATCACTATACAACGCATAGATTTCAAGGTCTCTTTTTAATTCAAACTGAACGATTTTTACAAACACAACTAAATGAAACGCGTGTTCAACAAAAATCGGAAATTGCAGCACATGGTGAGTATATTAATCTCTAATTTAGTGTTTTAAAAGTCTTGATCAAGCTAGACCATAAATGTTCCTGTGTGAAAGCATCAAGGATAAGTGAATAACTACACTTAGTTATTAGTTATCAAAAATACGTAAAACATTTCAAAAGAGAAGTCCCTCTAAATTGAATCATTCACTGCTTTTTCGATGAGAACCTTCTAGATAGTTCCCTCTGTTCTTTTTCTGTGACACACATTTGACACACTATTTATTCTCAAGTAGAGGTTAAGGACTAGTATAGAGAGAAAAGTACCTAAACTCAACTATACGAAAATAAATCTTCCAAATATTAGGTTAAATATTTGCGTGAAAGAAGCAAATGCAAAGATCGACTAAATTACAATATTATAAATTAATCTATAACTGTTTTTTTCATATTTAGATGTGATCAAGAGTGATATATATGATGATGAAACCATGGGTAATGATAACAACGACGAAGAAAACTTTCAAATTCACTCAGCTGAACACGACAAAAAATATGTACTCGTTAACACACGTATTGATTATCAATATCGCTCCGATAATCTCAACAGAATGTGTTTATATGACTTTGTTAGCATATTCTATAAGAAAAAAATGAATACTACAGATCTGAAATATTTATCCAAGACAGCGGGATCAATGGAAGAAAAAATTACCCAAAAAGGTCGACCACCTAATGAACGATTTCTTTTTCCAAAACAACATCCTCAGGTCACAACATATTTAATGATGAAATACAGTGAACATCATGTGCCTGTTCTCTATGGTCCTCAAATACCTCGATGAGATCGTGATGATACTCGAGAACGATATTGCCGAGCTATTTTCACACTTTTCGTACCATGGCGTACTGTAACTGATCTTTGTGACATCAGTCAGGCATGGGAAGATGCATTTAAATCTCGACAACATCTTATTTTGAGACATTCGTGGACGATAATAGAAAACATTCAACTTTTGCATGAATGCAAAGAGGACCGCGATGATCATTTACTTCAAGTTATCGTCGAAGCACAAGTCGACAACGACTCAGTCGATCCTGTACTGATACCGCCATATGAAGAAGTCGATGATGAATATGGCATGGATGATAACGATGATTTACTTGAATTATTGGGCAACTTGGATGAAAACACAGTTGCTATGTTCAATGCTACAAAAAACTCAACAGAAAACAAATATACTGAAGAAATAATCGAAGCAGTCAAGAATGTCGGACGATTTAACAGTGTAACCAGTAAGTATTATTTGAATGTGATCTGTAGGATCTACAGTATTCGTAAAAATTGTATTGCAGCATATGATCAATATTCTTTCAATGAATTCAACGATCGTATCGATCAATCATTGGTGCCGTTCATTTCTACAACACCTAATCTTGTTCAATTAAATACAAAGTGGCAAGAACAGCTAAAAACTGAGAAAGAACAGATTAGAAGAGGTTTGATTACAGGCAACTTTGACAAAGACGATGATGGTATGTTGAATTTGGATGCTGCAAGAAGTGCTATTGCCACTGTAATGACTCTAAATAATATTAATACGAAGACATACGAAAACTATGGCTCGATTCCTTCAGTAATATGAGTCAAAGCGAACTTTTGCACTCAGAAGAGTGTTGCCGATGAATTTACACTGAACAGAGAACAACGGGCTGCATTTATGATCATAAAAGGTCATCTTGATGGTGACAGCCGTTGTCGTACAGGTATAATCTTTATAAAAGAAGTTGTCACATATTGAAGTACATGATATTTACAGGTGACAATAGTGGTCAGCTTATAATGTGCATACCTGGATGTGGTGGCACAGGAAAATCACAATTGATTCGTGCCCTTACCAAATACTTTTTAGTTACAAAAAGAATACAAATGATGCGGAAGTTAGCACCTACTGGTATTGTCGCTGCTGAAATCGATGGTATGACCATCCATTCATTTTTGGGTGAGCAACACAACTCAGGAAAGGCGCGTACGATTAAACCAGGCAATTCAAAACTCGAGAAAGAATGGGCTCTCGTTGAATACCTCTTAATTGATGAGATGAGTATGGTTGGTTTAACTCTACTTGCGAAACTCAACCGAATTATATGTGCTGGAAAACATGCTGATCCTCAAATTCCATTTGGTGGCGTAAATGTCATCTTCTTCGGTGATTACTTACAATATCGACCTGTATATGATGTACCTCTACATACAGATTTCTCTTTACCGGCCAAAAGTAAATCAAACAAGATAGCAACTGAAAAACAAATCCAACAACGTGTTGCACGTTCTTTAATTCTTCAAATCAACTGTGTGATCAAACTTACTCAACAGATGAGAACAGACGATTCACGTTACCTTCAGCTGCTCGAACGACTTCGTCATGGTGAATGTAACTACGATGACTACCAATTATTGTTAAAACGAGTAGTGGGACAATCTTCCGTACCCTTGTTAAGTGATACACCATGGAATAAAGTAAATTTGTTTTTCTAGCTTTAAACAATTCATCATCTTCATCTTTTTAGGCTCCGATTCTCGTATTTCGTAATGAAGTACGAACACAATTAAACCATAAGGCAGTTAGTCACAAAGCAGAACAAGTGGGACAAACACCAATAGTATGCGTTGCCCAAGACACCTGCAAAGGCAAACCAATTGAAGATCGAGCGCTTATTAAAAAATGATTAGAGTTATCTGATAGCAAAACGAAGCATCTACCAGGTTTATTACCTCTTGNGATTCCAAGGTCTCTTTTTAATTCAAACTAAACGATTTTTACAAACTCAACTAAATGAAATGCGTGCTCAACAAAAATTGAAAATTGCAGCACAGGGTGAGTGTACTTATCTCTGATTTGGTGTTTTAAAAGTATGTATCCTTGATCAAACTAGATCAGAAAGGTTTCTGTGTGAAAGCTACAATGATAAACGAATAACTGTATTTAATCCTTTAGATAGTCCACTTCATTCTGTTTTTGTTGCACACAGTTGACACACCGTTTATTCTCAAGTAGAATTCAAGGGCTAGTATAAAGAGAAAAGTATCTCAGCTCAAACATACGAAAAGAAATCTTCTAAACATTAGGTTAAATATTTGCGTGAAAGAAGCAAACGCAAAGATCGACTAAATTACAGTATTATAAATTTATTTATAACTCACTTTTTTTCATATTTAGATGTGATCAACAATGATATATATGATGATGAAACTATTGATAATGATAACAACGATGAAGAACACTTTCAAATTCAATCAGCTGAATACGACAAAACATATGTACTCGTTAACACACGAATTGATTATCAATATCGTTCCGACAATCTCAACAGAATGTGCTTATATGACTTTGTTGGCATATTCTATAAGAAAAAAATGAATTTTACAGATCTGAAATATTTATTCAAGATAGCTGGATCAATAGAAGAAAAAATTAACCAAAAAGGTCGACCACCTAATGAATGATTTCTTTTTCAAAAACAGCATGCTCAGGCTACAACATATTTAATGATGAAGTACAGTGAATCTCATGTGCCTGTTATCTATGGTCTTCAGATATCTCGACGAGATCGTGATGATACTCGAGAACGATATTGTCGGGCTATTCTCACACTTTTCGTACTCTGGCATACTGTGACTGATCTTTGTGGCATCAGCCAGACGTGGGAAGATGCATTTAAATTTCGACAACATCTTATTTTGAGACATTTCTGGACGATAATAGAAAACATTCAATCTTTGCATGAATGCAAAAAGGACCGCGATGATCATTTACTTCAAGTTATCGCCAAAGCACAAGCCGACAATGATTCAATCGATCCTGTACTAATACCAGCAAATCAAGAATTCGGTGGTGAATATGGCACCGATGATAGCGATGATTTACTGCAATTATTAGGCAATTTGGATGAAAACACAGTTGCTATGTTCAATGCTACAAAAAACTCAACAGAAAACAAATATATTGAAGAAACAATCGAAGCAGTCAAGAATGTCGGACGATTCAACAGTGTAAACAGTAAGTATTATTTGAATGTGATCTGTAGGATCGACAGTAATCGTAAAACTTTTGTTGCAGCATATGAGCAATATTCTTTCAATGAATCNAATTTGGATGAAAACACAGTTGCTATGTTCAATGCTACAAAAAACTCAACAGAAAACAAATATATTGAAGAAACAATCGAAGCAGTCAAGAATGTCGGACGATTCAACAGTGTAAACAGTTAGTATTATTTGAATGTGATCTGTAAGATCGACAGTAATCGTAAAACTTTTGTTGCAGCATATGAGCAATATTCTTTCAATGAATCCAACTATCGTATCGATCAGTCATTGGCACCATTCATTTCTGCAACACCTAATCTTGTTCGATTAAATACAAAATGGCAAGAATAGCTAAAAACTGAGAAAGAAAAGATTAGAAGAAGTTTGATTACGGGCAACTATGACAAAGATGATGATGGAATGTTGAACGTGGATGCTGCAATAAGTGCTCTTGCGACTGTAGTGACTCTAAACAATATGAATACGAAGATATGCGAAAACTATGGCTCAATTCCTCGAGTAATATCAATCAAAGCGAACTCTTGTACTCAGAAGAGTGTTGCCGATGAATTTACACTGAACAGAGAACAGCGGGCTGCATTTATGATCATAACAGGTCATCTTGATGGTGACAGCCGTTTTCATACAGGTATAATCTTTATAAAAGAAGTTGTCACATATTGACGTACATAATATTTTCAGGTGACAATAATGGTCAGCTTATAATGCGTATACCTGGGTGTGGTGGCACAGGCAAATCACAATTGATTCGTGCCCTTACCAAATACTTTTTAGTTAGGGGTGTGAAATACAAGTAATCCGGAAGCTAGCACCTACTGGTATTGCTGCTGCAGAAATCGATGGTATGACCATCCACTCATTTTTGGGTGAGCAACGCAACTCAGAAAAAGCCCGTACGACTAAACCAAGCGATTTAAAACTTGAAAAAGAAAGGGCCCTCGTTGAATACCTCTTAATTGATGAAATGAGTATGGTTGGTTTAACTCTACTTGCGAAACTCAACCGAATTATATGTGCTGCAAAACATACTGATCCTCAAGTTCCATTTGGTGGTGTAAATGTCATCTTCTTCGGCGATTATTTACAATATCGACCTGTATACGATGTACCCCTACATGCCAATTTCTCTTTGCCGATCAAAAGTAAATCAAACNACAAATGATACGGAAGTTAGCACCTACTTGTATTGCTGCTGCTGAAATCGATGGCATGACCATCCATTCACTTTTGGGTGAACAGCGTAACTCAGGAAAGGCGCGTGCGGTTAAACCAGGCGATTCAAAACTCGAGAAAGAATGGACTCTTGTTGAATACCTCTTAATTGATGAGATGAGTATGATTGGTTTAACTCTACTTGCGAAACTCAACCGAATTATATATGCTGCAAAACATACTGATCCTCAAGTTCCATTTGGTGGTGTAAATGTCATCTTCTTCGGCGATTATTTACAATATCGGCCTGTATATGATGTACCCCTACATACAGATTTCACTTTACCGGTCAAAAGTAAATGGAACAAGATAGCAACTGAAAAACAAATTCAACAACGTGTTGGACGTTCTTTAATTCTTCAAATCAATTGTGTGGTCAAACTTACTCCACAGATGAGAACAGAGGATTCACGTTACCTTCAGCTGCTCGAACGGCTTCGTCATGGAGAATGTAACTACGATGACTACGAATTATTGTTAACACGAGTAGTGGGGCAATCCTCCGTACCCTTGTTAAGTGATTCACCATGGAATAAAGTAAATTTGTTTTTCTAGTTTTAGAAAATTCATCATCTTCATCTTTTTAGGCTCCGATTCTCGTATTTCGTAATGAAGTACGAACAAAATTGAACAACAAGGCGGTTAGTCACAAAGCAGAACAAGTGGGACAAACACCAATAGTATGCGTTGCCCAAGACACCTACCAAGGGAAAACCAATTGAAGATCGAGCACTTATTAAGAAATTATTAGAGTTATCTGATAGCAAAACGGAGCATCCACCAGGTCTATTACCTCTTGTTCCCGGAATGCCTGTCATTTTAACAGAAAATATTGCAATTCAATTGGGTCTTATCAACGGTGTAAACGGAATCTTTTGGCAGCTTGTCTACCAGGAAGATTCGATGTCAACTGATATTATTTCGAAGAATTTTCCAAGAATGCACGATATGTCCATCGACCTCTGTACGCCTTGGTAGAAATTAACAAATCAAAGAACAAACATTTCAAGTCGATATAGGCGACATGCTTCCAAAAGATAAGAAGCCAAAATCAAATAAAAAAACAGTTATATCCATTAAACGGCATCGTTACCACTTGTACCAGCTTATTGCATTACAACACACAAGAGTCAAGGTCAAACATTGAATAAAGTTGTAATTGATTTAAAACTACCAAATGAAACTGATGATATTGCTGNAAATGTCATCTTCTTCGGCGATTATTTACAATATCGACCTGTATACGATGTACCCCTACATGCCGATTTCTCTTTGTCGATCAAAAGTAAATCAAACAAGATACCAAGCGAAAAAAAAATCCAGCAACGTGTTGCACGTTCTTTAATTCTTCAAATCAACTGTATGGTCAAACTCACTCAACAGATGAGAACAGAGGATCGACGTTGCCTTCAGCTACTCGAACGGGTTCGTCATGGGGAATGTAACTACGATGACTACGAATTATTGTTAACACGAGTAGTGGGACAATCTTCTGTACCCTTGTTAAGTGATTCACAATGGAATAAAGTAAATTTGTTTTTCTAGCTTTAGACAATGCACCATCTTCATCTTTTTAGGCTCCGATTCTCGTATTTCGTAATGAAGTACGAACACAATTAAACCACAAGGCGGTCAGTCACAAAGCAGAACAAGTGGAACAAACGCCAATAGTATGCGTTGCCCAAGACACTTGCAAAAGCAAACCAATTGAAGATCGAGCACTTCTTAAAAAACTATTGGAATTATCTGATAGCAAAACGGAGCATCTATCAGGTCTATTACCTCTCGTTCCTGGAATGCCTGTCATTTCAACGCAAAATATTGCAATTGAATTGGGTCTTATCAATGGTGTCAACGGAATCTTTCGGCAACTTGTCTACCAGGAAGGTTCAGTGTCAACTGATATTATTTCGGAAGAATTTTCCACGAATGCACGATATGTCCATCGACCTTTGTATGCCTTGGTGGAAATTACAAAGTTAAAGATCGAATGCAATGTAGAACAACTTCAGCCAAAGCTGATTCCAATACTGGTAATGGAGCAAACATTTCGAGTCGATAGAGGTGATATGCTTCCAAAAGATAAAAAGCCCAAATCAAATAGAAAAGCAGTTTTATCCATAAAACGGCGAGCATTACCACTTGTACCAGCTTATTGTATTACAACGCACAAGAGTCAAGGTCAAACCTTGAATAAAGTTGTAATTGATTTAAAACTGCCAAATGAAACCGATGGCATTGCTTCAGTCTATGTACCACTGTCGCAGGTAAAACGCTTGACTGATTTGGTTATTTTGCGATATTTCGATTACAAATTGTTGTTAATTAAACCCAGCAAGTCACAACTGGCAGAAATTGAACGACTCGATAAACTATATCTAGAGACCCAAGCGCATTTTCCAGAATGGTTGTAACACCTTTTCTTCTTTGCATGAAAACTGCTCTCGTGTGTGTAAATTTTTATGTACACGATTTTCTTTTCTATATTACTTACTCTATGTTCTATATATTTGANAAAGTTGTAATTGATTTAAAACTGCCAAATGAAACTGATGATATTGCTGCAGTTTATGTACCCTTGTCGCGGGTAAAACGTTTGACTGATTTGGTTATTTTGCGATATTTCGATTACAAGGTGTTGTTAATTAAACCCAGCAAGTCACAGCTGGCAGAAATTGAACGACTCGATAAACTATATTTAGAAACCCAAGTGCGCTTTCCAGAATGGTTGTAACACCGTTTCTGCTTTGCATGAAAACTGCTCTCGTTTGTGTCAATTTTTATGTATATGATTTTCTTTTCTATATTACTTACTCTATGATCAATACATTTGAATATTTTTTATTGTTCGTATTGCATGTATTAGCAGTAGTCTCTTTTTTATTATCATATGAAATGATATGCGAAATATCCAGGTACTACTTTTGTGTTATGTATTCATCACATATTTCTTTTTTTCATTATAAATCTAATATCTTTGTAACTCATGATTATTTATCAAATTTCACGAATAAACACATTCCGCTACAATACTATCTCATACTCTTAATTAAATCATTTTATGGTACTAAGTGATTAGGATGGCCCATAAATTCAACAATGAAATCATGTTTCACTTTAAGCACTTTTCCTGCTAATATTTTCGTATAAATGTGTTCTGGCTGAGAGACATCCGAACAAGTCTAGGAGAAACATATCCGATTCTGACAATTGAAAGCAACTTCTTTCAGTTCATTACTATTGCTACTTAGAATAATACTTGTGCCAGTAAATGGTTTTATCAACTAATGCTACGGTATGAGCGGTCGCTGTTTCATATTCTCAATAAGTTTTTGTTGAAAGGCACATTGTTTTCATATTAAAAATTTCAGAGCATTTCAAGATATTGCCGTGATATACAAATCAGAATTTTACGATACATATCTTTGAAAGACTTCATTTAATGAAAACGATAGCGCGAAGTAGCAATTTTATAGATGCATATATTACTATCACTTGAAGTTGAGTATATTTTGAAAGTCAATGATAACATTATTGTAGTAGAGGAGATTCGGTACTTTGATATTCTCAAAGTTGTCCTGGGTAAAGTGAAACAGTATATCCTTGCTTTAAACTTTTCAGTCGAGGGTTAAGCGAATCGTACAGCGACGAGCGTTACTTGTAAAATAAAGTTAATTTTTTTTCATCTTTTTTGGGTCCTATTGGATTAGTGATACTAACTTCATCGTTGTATAATTGTACTAAAAATGAATTTTTATTTTTTTGAAGTGATTTATTAAAAATTGCAGCACTTCCATCGCGATATGTTAGTGGCAAATCTTTATCTTTTTTTTTTGTTGCTGGTATTGTTTCATTTGTATTTTGAACTAATAATTCAATAACATCAGGTTTATTTAAAAAATTTTATATAGATTTCTTTATTGGAACAATATAACCACAATCTCCGAATTCGTTTAACTGTGCTTTCTTAGGCTCCTCATATTTAAAAAATTCTTTACAACTCCTCAGAAATTGATATTCATTTTTAGCCACGGATTGTACTGTGTGAATTATTTGATTGAAAACATCCTCTACTTTAATCAATGGTAATGTAGCTATTGTTGTTGCATTAATATCACTTTGTAATCTCTTGATTATCTTGAGAGCAATGTTAAACAATAATGAAAAATAAGTTGTGATTGATTAGATGATATTTTGAGGAAGTAAATGTTGTTCACGTAATTCCAAGAGAAAACCCGTATAATATTTTCGAAATATTTTTAAATCAAAGATTTCTTTATCATCATCTAATATTGTTTCTGTGAATAAAGGACAATCAATATTTACTACTTCATCATATTGATCTGATGACGAAGAATTTTCACTGTCTCTATTTCTATCATCCGCATCCTCAACAGTATAATCATCTGTATAAGCAGGTGTAAAGCCAATATTTGCTGTATCATTAGAAGGAAATGGTGCATCTTCTTTACCAAGTGATTTTGAAATAAGTTTTCGATGATGTTTGTAGATGTGAGATTTGTAGCTTGGTAGTGTTCTGTAGATAGATCCACACAGAGGGCTTAATTCACATCTGATTTTAAATGTTGGATCATTGCAATGAATTAAATTTATGTGTATATATAAAGAATCAAATGAACAATATACGGAAGAATGATCACATAATTGACAAAAAATAACAATTTGTAATCATTTTAAATCTTTAAACTAAAAAATCGAGCAACAAAATACTATAATATTATTATTAAATTGTTTTATGAATGAAATAGTAAAATATATTGAAACAAATGAAACTCATCATTTCTCTCACAATATACTTGTGATCTCATAGAAAGGTATTATTCAAAAAAATCTGTAACATACCTTCAAAAGTTTTAATAACATTTTCATCATTAGTAAAGCTTTTTAACCATTGTAAAACGTCAAATGAATTCATATTCATTTTATCTTTTTAGCAGAATGAAATAAATAAATAATATAATGAGAATGGAGAAGAAGTTGAACCTAAAAAGTAAAGTACATGATTCAAGAAAATTCAAGTTTTAATTAATAAAGGAGATAAAACGTTTCTTTAGAATATATCTCTATGATACAAGTATATTTATGAATCACAATTAAGAAAATTAGGTTGATATAGTTTACCTACTAGTAAAATACTCTTTAAGACAACATTCTTGATTCTATAAGTAGGACAATAGATGTTAAAATAGGACACGGTAGAAATAATGTCCAGAAAAGTGTTCATTATATCGGTCCCGAAGAAACATCGTAAAGATGTTCATTGTGTTATACCAATAGTGCAATAGTATCAATGAAAATATGATGATACATTACACAAAAAATCTAAATAGTAAAAATACATGGTAGATCTAGCATACCTTTACAAATTTTTTCATCATATTATCAATAAGTAATATTTTTGTTGGTATAAGGATTTATTTTGAAATTATATTCTAAAACGAATATTAGATAAACAAATTACATGAATTAATATTGAAAAAATACAAAAGAAACCGAATTTGTCTTTATAATCTAAATAAATAAAAACAAACGAAATTTTCGATCGTTGGAGGATGCCGTCCAATTATTGTACAGCAACGTCTCGTTAAATGTAAGAAAGAAAAGAAATATGTACGAAAACAGTTCTGTCATAAACATTCTAAATTTTACTGAACAAAATGGTCCTGCTCACTTTTTCGTAGTCGTCATTATATGTATTTTACACAATCATGTTTGCTCTTTTAAGCTGGTTTTAATTGGTTATTTTAATTGGTGAGCTGAAAGTGTTTAGAGAACAATCATAAATTTGTATCATCCAATATTTTTTTTATAGAATCTCTAACAGTTTATATTAATAGATGAAGCATCTTTAATTCGATGTTACGAAACAATGAACTAAATTCAAATGGTTCTGTACGATTCTACACAACCATCGATGGTTTTCTGTAGTAGTATAGAACTATCGACAGTTCTGTACTAGTATACAGAACCATCGATAGTTTTGTACAGTAGTGCAGAGCTATCGATGGTTCTGCAAAATCGTGCAGAACCATCGACGGTTCTATACAATTGTACAGAACCATCAATAGTTCTGCATGATTCTAAAGAACCATTGACAGTTCTGTACAACTGTATAAAACCGTCAATGGTTCCGTGAAATTGTACAGAACTTTTTATGGTTTATTGACTACCATAAAGAACCATAAATGGTTCTGCCAACGCTGCAGAACCAAAAATAGTTCTGCAAAACTCCTTTCTTTTTCATAGTAGTACATAATTACCACCAAACCAAAACTTTTAATAATTGAAGCTCAAATACCACCAAGAATAATTTGAAATATTTTGTTTCAATTGTCAGAGCATTTATCTTGATTTAATATATAAAGTAAAAGTGGAGAGAATTTTTATTGTTTTATTATATTGAACAATTTCGACGACGTTTCGAACAACTAAGTGTTCATTTTCAAGTTCACAACCAAGTACATTGAAATTTTCTCTCCACTTTTACTTTATCTATTAAATCAAGGTAAATGCTCTGACAATTAAAACAAGATATTTTTCTATAGACATGTTTTGAAGGACAATAACAAACCTTATATTAATAAAAGGACTCTTTTGTGCACTGCATTTCGTCATGCTCTTTCAAATAAACAAAACATACACAGAATGAGCTTAGGCAGAGAACACTTGCTTGCCCGTTCAAGAAAGCGTAAACTGAAAAAGAACAAAGAAGATTTTCTGCTTTTCCTGAAACAGCTTATTCTTCGTTTTGGATATGAAAGAAATCTTCGAGAAGACATTGGAAACGAAATGTAGAGTAAATTTTTTTGTCATTTATGAAAGATCACATCATAAACAATCTTCCGATGTATTTATCTTCAATTCGAAATTGCTGACGAAAATCGACTTTTCTGAGTCTTCAACATCAAGACACTGCTTTCGAACCATTTAAGATTAATGAGATAATGAATCGGAGTTTAAATAGTCTCAATGACCTTTGCTCTCAAACAGAAAACTATGTTTTCATTAAAATATCAAAAAATAATAATCTCGTTGTATGGAAACTGTGAACTATAGTAGTGATAGCTAAACCAATGTAAAAGCTACAAAGTCATATCATGTATCTAGTCTACTTTGAATCTTTCAATTTTCATTTATAATACTTAGATCGAAAAACTAGTCAATGATTCAAATTAGGATAAAAATTAAAGTAAGATAGATGACACCTGTCTATTTCTAAACGACATTGCACTCTAAAAATAGTCGATCTTTTACGAATTCTTTAAAGATTCTTCTCCCGGGCACACGGAAAGAACTTTTTCCTGTGAAACCTTTAGAGTTTATGGCTAAATTAAAATAGTTTTTTACTAAATCCAGATGGCTCCATACTAAACCATTGAAATTGAATATGAAAATCTAAAGATTTCGCATTTTCTTGTGAAACCTTTTTCTGCTGTATGGAACTTATAAAAGGCTTCGTAGGAGAATGTTCTTCCCGTGTGCCCGGGGGAGGAACCTTTAAAGGTTTCGTAGAACTGAAGAATCGTTCTTTTCTAGCTATTGGATGCAATTAGATGCTTTGTCAAATCTCCCGAACCTTTTTCGGAGGTTTGGTAAAAAAAGAATTTTTTTAGATTGTGCTTTATTTTAAAATAGCTTCGTTGTAAACTTCCCCCCAGAATAAAAGGCCATGGTCTTCTATTATAGAAATTCACATCGCTCCCGCAAAGGTGGCTTTCTATTGTGCAATATTTTTTGCAAAGATTTTTCTCAAAAACCAAGGGTCTGTGGAAAATTTTTCTGTCATTCGAAAAGGCATTTTTAGCAGTCAAGTCTCATAAAAATAGTTTTTTTTTCACTAGAAAAAAAGTAATTTTAGCTACAAAACCGTTGTTTTTTACTAAAAAACCGAGGTTTTCAGTACTAAAATATAGAAATCCACTGGATTTTAAAAAGATGTTTCGAGAGATTCCATGAACTTCTATTATGCCTTGTAAGATTTTGTTCTGGGATGGCCTTCTGATGAAGATCGCCTTCTACTATACGGTGGCCTTCTATTCTGGGGAGGAGTTTAACTGTGGACAGGAGTTTTAAAAGTATGACACAAGAAAAACAACTATCTGCGACATCAACATTAGCTGTGTAGATTGTTTCTAACAAGCACATAAATAAATGTAGACGAGTTGTATATTGTATCTTACAGTATTTGTCTGAGTAATCTTGTTCTAAATTGATGGCACCTCAGTCCTTAAAAAAGAAGATGGGGAAAATCTATTCTAAACTAATTAAAATCATTCAACTTTAATAAATTATAATTACATCGATTAGTCTGATTAATTTTGACTAAAATCAACTTAATAAACATGAAGAAACCCATTACTATGAATCAGAATTCTATAGACCTTGATTACACGATATTGATTGAAAATAATTTTTTGCTTTAATGCAAACTAATTTTAATGAGAAATAATCAACCCATATAGTTGATTTTCCATCGAAACCTCTGCTTATCGAGACTTCGTAGGAAAACCGTTGGTTCAAAGCGGTTTCTGTTCGTTTATCAATTTTTTAATAATTTTTGTTCTAAATTAATACCTTTAGTTTTGAAAGAATCCATTGCAACTTTAAAAAAGTCTAGCTAATTATACAACAGTAAAACTTGTATCAAATAGCGCTAATGATTTTTATATTGGCTAAGTTGTTTTACGAATAAATAATTTTGTAGCGCTATCTTTAATGAAAGCCTAAACTCGAAAACCAAGGAAATATAGCAGATGTATGTCTGGTGAAATGCGGTTAACCGGCGGTTTACTGGCAGTTTGAACGACATATCTAGGAAAACATCTTGTAAGCACAATTTTGTCAAAATCTTTGAAAGGTGCTTTCCTTTTATATATCTTAATCGTATCAGATACATATGTGCATAAGATCTTTCTAAAATATATTTAAAGATTTTTAAGCATCAAGATCATAAGACAAAAAGCATATCTGCCTATCTTTTTCCAAGATTTTTAGAAGTATAATTAGCGAAATCAATAACTTATTCAAATATTGAAAATTTTCTGGATTAATTGTAATCATGTTCCTAAATTCAATCATATTAATTTCTCGACATCAGGAATACACAAGAGATTTTATAACATCGAGGGCATTTGTCAACCAGTGAAACTAAATTTATGAAAAACAAACAATGAAAGAAAGATAGCTGTTAACTGTTAACTTAAGCGTATAGAGTATACACGACCCTTCTGAGGATGGGTTATATTCTGTAAGTAGCATTACACTCTTATCTAAGTACATGACTAGTGGCAGGTTAATAGTGCTTGAAATAGAGGGATTAAATAGATTTCATGTTTTTTAAATATAGAAATTAGCTGGAAACTGACAAAATGAACTATATTTTAGATCTTAATACCCATGAAACAGTAATTGCACTATATTGTTGGTTTAGTTTTCTTCTAGAGTAAGTCTTATGATAATACGTCATTTAAAATGCTAAAATTGTTTTTCTTTCTAAAATCTATATATAAATACTTAATAGTAGATGAAGGATTTTCCAGTTTTTGTTTTTATTTAATTTCTGCCAAAGTGTAAATAGATTCTTTTATATCTGTAAAACTTATTACATTAATTAAACATTTTTTGTAATACTAGTTGTATTTTATGTCGTTTTCTCATGTAAATAAAAGTTTATTAAACGTTCAAGTAGATATTTTGCAATATTAAATAAAGGTTAGTCAGCACAATATGGCTAAAGACATTGAAAATCTTTGTTTTCAGGTGCGAAGACATAATTATCTGTGCCAAAAATCAATGAATAAGATGAAAAAATGACAAGATACTAGACAAAAGATCTTGAGTATCTATTACCAAGATTTTATGCATGTTTACTAACGATCCAAACACAGATCTTGGCACAAGATAATACAATTATGTTGTACCCAAATTTTTAAAATCTAATCACAGTTCTATACCGTGTATCTTGGCCAAGATCTTGCTGACAAAATGTTCCATTAGGAGTGGGAAAATAATCGATGTAATTTTGATATTTTAAATGATTTCTTGATAACAATCGGTAAATAACAGATAAAGACTGTCTTCTATGAATTGATTATAAAAACCGTTTCATCGAAGTTTTTATAATTTTTCCTTCATGTAAAATTATCAGATGTCAATACCACTGATTTCCGACAATCGACTCAAAAATTGCATAACCTCCGAACTCCGTGAAAATGTGTCAAGTTTGTAGCTGAATATTGAATACCGTTTGATCACACTTCCATCCGTAATCCTTGATAGAGGTACTTACTCGTCTGAAATTAGTACTGAATTTACAGGTTAAACATAGTTTTTTCAACTTTTATTAAATAGTCATGAATGGAATACAAACAGATTGAAATGCAATATAAACAGAAAATAAAAAAAAAACAATAAGATAAATTACAATAAAATAAACTACTAAAGAAAATTAAATAAATAAAAATAAAATTACAAAATAAACATCAGAATACTGTAAAATAAATAATTTCTATTCATTCTTACAACACTTCTTGTTGTACAAGAATCCAAAATAACACAAAGTAAAAAAAAAAATAAATCAAAATCAAGAAAGTTAAGTTACACTAAAATAAAAACAAGCAACAAAACCATAGAATAAATCAAAAGAAATTACAAAAGCTTAAATAAGTAAAAATTATGTGAATTAGAGAAAAGCAGAATAAACAAAACTAAATAAATTACACAATAAAAATACAAATAAAATTAGAATGTATGCTCACTCCGCTTTAATTATATTTATATACTGATTGGTGCAAATTACACCACTGTACTTTTTGCAAATGTAGACGCTGTGATTAAAATGAATTTCAACTGCAAGAAAAATAAATGAAATATTGTGCTCCCTCATAGCTCGATGAATCATCAAATCAATATCAAATTATGCATTATGTGAGTGCGCCACATGTCTCGAAATTTCTTTTTTGAGAGCTTTTAGGGTTACTGTTTAAACTCATGAAGAAATTTATACATTTGAGTCAGTTCAAATTTGCTAGCCTAACTCGGGTTTANTTGTAATTGATTTAAAACTGCCAAATGAAACCGATGATATTGCTGCAGTTTATGTACCCTTGTCGCGGGTAAAACGTTTGACTGATTTGGTTATTTTGCGATATTTCGATTACAAGGCTTTGTTAATTAAACCCAGCAAGTCACAACTGGCAGAAATTGAACGACTCGATAAACTATATTTAGAGACCCAAGCACGTTTTTCAGAATGGTTGTAACACATTTTCGGCTATGCGTGAAAACTACTCTCGTTTTTGTCAATTTTTATGTATACGATTTTCTTTTCTATATTATTTGCTCTATGATCTATACATTTCAATATTTTTTATTGTCCGTGTTGCATGTATTAGCAGCATTCTCTTTTTTTTCGATTGTCATGTGAAACGATATATGAAATATCCAGATACCACTTTTGTTCTATATATTCATCACATTTTTTTTTCATTATAAATTTAATATCTTTGTAATTCATGATTAGTTGTCAAATTTCACGAATAAACACACGCTCTACAATACTATCTCATACTTCTAATTAAATCATTTTATGACACTATGTGACTAAGATGGCCCATAAATTCGACAATGAAATCATGTTTCATTTTAAGCACTTTTCTGCTAATATTTTGGTATAAATGGATTCTGGCTGAGACACACCCGGGCAAGTCTTGGAGAATCAAGTTCAGTTCTGAAAATTGCAATCAACTTCTTCCAGTTCATTACTATTGTCTCGTAGAATACTACTTTTGCTAGAAAATAGTGTTATCAACTAATACTAATATGAGAGGTCGCTGTTTCATATTCTCAATAAGTTGGTGTTGAAAAACACATTGTTGCCATATTAAAAATTTCAGAGCATTTCAAGATATTGTTGTAACTCCCGCAATATACAAATCAGAATTTTACGATACATATTTTTGTAAGATTTCATTTAATCAAAACGTTAGCGCGAAATAGCAATTTTATATGCAGATATTACAGTCATTTGAAGCTAAGCACATTTTGAAAGTCAATTATAACATTATTGTGGTAGGGGCGATTCGGTAGTTTTGATATTCTTAAAGTTTTACTGGGCAAAGTAGAATAGTATATCGTTGCTCTAAAATCTTCAGTCGAGGGTTAAGCGAATCGCACAGCGACGAGCGTTACTTGTGAATTTTAGTCATGCAAATTTGTTGAATCGAGCAGAGAAAAAGAATATTCCAATACTCCAATTTATCATTGTCTTAATGAGAGATTCTTGTTTGAATGACATATATGAGCATTGAATGACGTAATTTTCAGATAAATGATGAATAAAAAAACAAGATTCTGCTTGTTTGTTCATTTGATGAAATTTACTACCAATACAAATAATCGATCCTAATACGTAGCATTCATCGATTGAAATCAAGTTTGGTTATTTCCTGAATAAATTTTTAAAAAGAATTTATGTATTCATTGCTCTTCTGTTCTTTTTAGAAAAATTCTGCAAGGAGTAGAAGGAAAATTCTTTTTGATCTTGATCTATAGCCAATGATAATCTGCTCAGGATCCTTGTAAGATCTTGTTTCGAATCCTACTAAAATCTTTGATCTTTCTTCGCTACACGTTTCTTTCATGATTTGCGATTTGTT
>CAJNSZ010000215.1:117417-146762 GCA_905329745.1 Rotaria sp. Silwood2
CTCTACTCATTCACTTACGAATTATTATTTGAAACTCTTCTCTAAATAAATGAACCTACTTCATTCCAACCCAAAACTGCTTGATTAGTTCAATCGGCATGGATCTTATCTCCGATCTTAACTGCTGCTCCACTGAACTGTTCATCTTCTCTGTCACGTATTCCATCAATTGTGTTCAACCCTAAAGAAGATACCGCTCCCAATATATCAGTATCACACTCTTCACCGACAGCCCCCTACAAAAGTTGAGTGAAATACCTGATCGACAAACCTCTCCTGAAGCAAAATCCCCGATAAATACTTATGTCTTTACAACCTGATACCAACCGAACACTTCATCTCGTAGCGCTTCTTCTGCTCGCATTCCTCTGATGTTTTTTTATGCTCCTCTGTGCCCAGTTATCGCTCCTCATCCATCATCCAAACAACAACCTTTCTCACCCAAGCAACTTTATAGGAAATTCTATCGACCACGCCTATATAGTACACTTTGCGGCCAGCCGCCAATGTCCCTAGTATCATTCCATCTAACAACTCCATCTCCAGAACACATAATCAATCATCAACACGCAGTCCAACACCCACCTGGTTCATCTCTGACATCCCTCAACACCGTCGATTCATTGATGCAATAACAGGCGACCGTTTTCTAGTCGAACCATGATTTATTAGCAATCGTTTTGACGCCTGTTTTCAATACTGAAATAATCGAATTATCGTGATCGAATTTATTTTTCACGGGAATGAACATTAGCCAAACCTTTTCTTTCTCTTCTCTTCTACTCTTCGTATCTGTTGCTATCACAACTATTAGCATTAATACTCGCCCATGTTCATTTTTTCTCGCTTCTATTTTGTGGTTTATCGCTACAGTTATCTAATGTTGCTACGATTTCTCATCGTGAATATTTAATCGAGCATGTTATAGTTCACTTTTTGTTTTTACGTTGATCTATATTTGAGTGTTATTCGTAATTTTCTTATTATTCTCGTGCTCAGATTAGTTTTTTTTCTCCGTTGTACTTTTCTACACTGTTTCCTCATCGCTTCGGTTATGTTCTCTATCTGCACTCATGCAAATGCACTTGCATTATTACGGATTCTAACCGTCACTACTTATCATGGTTATGTTCAAGAACATTTGCAATGTACATACCTATGTATGGATTCATCAATTATCGTTTTAGTTTCTTTTCAGACATGTATGCATAATTTTTTTGTTTTTCTTCATCATGTTTGCTTTTTCGCTGTTTGTATCGTACGTATTTATATTCATTCTTAAAATAAAATAGCAACGGGGGATTTATTCCATCACATTGGGATTTGCCTATTGTTTTTTTTGCGTATTTCTAATATTTTCTGCTCTTAAAAATGCAGTATATTTATAGGAAAATCCTTCAGTGGCATAGATTTTTGTTTAGAGTTTATCGAATGCCCATTTTATCTTCTTTTGTTGATCTGCATATTTTTATTTTTATTTTCGACAAAATTTTCAAGAATTTTATTTGACATAAAAGAAATGCTATATTTGAGTGAGTCTACTTCTAAAAATTTTCTTCTGTACTGGACGTCCTTAATATATGACTCCTCATACTTTCTGTACCCCCAATATATCTTATATTTCTTATATCTCTAATAATTCCTATATCTCTTATGTCTCCTATATCTCGAGTATCTCCTATATCTCCTGTATCCCTATACCTACTATATCTTCTACACCTTCTGTATCCTCCACACATACTGTATCTCCTACGCCTTCTGTTTCTCTATAATTTCTATCTCTCCTACATATTCTCCTCTAGTATTTGATTGAGTTCCCAGCAATAGTTTCACAACACATCATATGCTTGTCCTCTAATAGGGTACCAAGACGAATTCACTTTAGATTCGAATGTCTCATCTTGAAGATCTTCATACAAACCTTATGACAAGATCTTTGTTTTCTCCAAAAAACCCTTTCATAACCAAAAAATTGAAATCTCAACTTCACAAAGCAACTTTTGATTCAGATTCCTCATCCTCGAAAACTTCTACTCGCATTTTATTAACAGTGTCCAACTTAGCGTAATTTTGGTTGTAGTTGTGGCTGTAATCGCGTGAGTGTATTAGCGTGTGTATCCGAGTCGTTCGAATAACTATTTCAGTCACAATCCTAACACCAACACTCGTTACGCACATCTACACAACTCCCTCCCATTTATTACCACAAATAGAACACCTGTCATCAACAACATGCGACCCACACACGACATTTTATCGCAACCCGCACAACCTGCAAAATAGAATAACTTCTTTTTTGTTCATCAGCTTTTCGACAAACGGATGCTTCAATGAAAAATCCACCCCAGATTTATACTCCTAGTCCTCGATAACCTATAGCAAGTTTTCACCAAAGCGTATAAAACGCAAAAAGCAGAGAAACTCGTTTCTGATTTGTCAGTTTTTCAACCAATGAAAGCTCAGATAAAAAATCTGATCTTGGATTCGAATTTCTCGTCTCCGATAACCTATCACAAAGTTTCATCGGAATGGCCAGAAACCTTAAATTAGAAAAGCTCGTTTCTTATTGACTTGGACAGACAAACATTCATACTTTTTCCAAATGTAAGACCCTTTCTTTCAGAAAAGGGAAACAACATTTTTTTTTCACAAAAAAGGCTTTCTCTGTCCTAAAAAAAGCAAAAGTCAAAATTTCAAAAAAATAATCACGGATTCGAGTTCTCCGACCCCGATTACCTTTGGTCAAACTTTATAAAAAAGCATTTTTTTTCACAAAAAAGGCTTTCTCTGTCGTAAAAAAAGCAAAACTCAAAATTTCAAGAAACTAATCACGGATTCGAGTTCCCCGACCCCGATTACCTTTGATGAAACTTTATAGGTGGATCAGTTGAAACAGATCAAGACAATATTTTTTCCGTTCTGTGCGAACGAACACACACGTACACACACACGCGCGCACACATGCAGACACAAGAACGAACGAACGTGACCAACTCATTTCGGCGTAAGATCCTCCTTTCACTAGAGGGAATTATTACAATTTTAAAATGAAAAGATAGTTCCAACTATTTTTATTTGATTTAATTCGATTTCATGTTAGTTGTTATTTTTGTTACTTTATATTGCTTGAAATAAAAAAATCCATAATCTTCAATTCTATTATATTAATTCAATTACAACAGCAATTATGGTAGACTTCTACATCTATTGCTGATGATGGGCATTGCTATGTCCGAAATATCCAAGTTATTACATTTGTAAAATGAAAAAGATAGTTTCATCTATTTTCATTTGATTTAATTCGATTTCATATTGGTTGTTATTTTTGTTACTTTATATTACTAGAAGGATGACAGTTGTCAAAAGTAATACATATCACTTTTGTATTCTGTTGTTAATGCACATTGTTTTAGTCAGAGAAAGAAAGATTGTATTTTTTTTACAGTCCAACGTGCATGAATAACAGAACGCAAGAATTGATCACACCAATTGTAGGCGAACGCTTTTCTCTCATTTCTAATATATGTGCAAGGTATCATGTTATATCAGTTCGTAATTAAAGATAAACAAACAGACAACTCTGAATTTTTCAAAAAAATCACATATATTTAAATCAGTTGGATACAAATAGCACCCTCATTCGTTTGAGTTAAAATAAAACTAGCAGATAAATAGTAGATCCGTCTCAATGTCATTGGACTTGATTGAAAACTATTGCTTAAATATTACTTATTGCTCAAACTTAGTTGTCTAATTTTTTTTCTAGGGCAGCACAGAGAATTCTGATATTCTGTAATGTGAGGTTTCTCTTTGGGGATGTATATGATGATGACTTCAGCCTCCGAAACTTTCGTAGGCTAAATGAAAATCGTATATAAATCTAAACTATCTAACGACAAGAAATCTCACGTGAAAACTGCCTGCCGTACTTTGGAATAAATGTATAGTAATAATAGATGTATATATATAAATTCAATCTGATCTTTATTGATGAATATCAATAATGACACACATATATATATATATAATGTTGAAAATGATGTTGATCAGCAATAATAATGAGCAACGATAATAAAAGAAAAAATAATAATAACTAATAATAACAGAAGAAAAAACAATGATAACAAGAGAAAAACAACAATGATCCAAATAACGAGAGAAAAACAAGATCATATATAGAATATGAAAAGAAAAAACAAAAAACATAATACAAAAAACTAGAATGACGCAATATGGAATAGATCATCATGATCTCATGATAATCAATGGAACATGTACATATACGACAGGAAAGAAAAAAAAACATATATATGTATATAATGCACTGGACATAAGTTAGCGTCATAATGTGACATCTGTTGACACTAACATGTAAGTTTTTGTCCAGAAAATGGATGAGATCCGAATAAACCAATCCCAGGTCGAGACGAACGGTTAAAGAATGCGTTCTAAACGAGCGAACGTATGAAAACGCATTCTGAACGCGTTTTAAACGCATTTTATAGAGGTCGCTTGTTCCGCACGCGTTCGTAAGCGTTCTCGTCTCCTTTGTAGAGGCTACGAGTGAATAACAAATAAAAAATGGCATCCTTTCACATATATAAAATATAACTTAAAATATACTTTTTTTTTTTAGTTTTAATTAAGTATCGCGAAGAAAAAAAAATTATAAAATAGGTTTCATGAAAAATTATTTTAGATAAGTATATTTTTTTTATTTTATTTTTTTACATCAATTGCCAATTTATACACGTTGTTTTTTTAGATAGGAACTTATTTTTCAGTTAATATAATGAATAAGCCAATTGATGAACATACAACAGGTGTCAATGATTTACATGTTAGTCAATTTCAGACATAGCGTAATCTTCATTCCTAAATTGCGTCTTACAATATTTTATTATTACTGATTTCATATAGATCGTGATTTAAGAAGAAGACAATACTTAAGATATCGACAACGCGTTTACGAAAAAAGTTTGTATTCCATTCCAAAAAATGTTTTTTTAAATTCAAGTAAGTTTGTTCATATAGTTTTTAAATTTTTATAAAATTTTGTACTATTATTATAGCAAATATAAACAGTACCATCGATTCTATTGGTGATCCAAATGATGATGAAGAACAAAATAATATTGATGTTGTACCAGAAGATTTATACAAAAAAGGTAAAAAGATTTTTGATTTTGAATAAATCTACGTTTTACTTCGTCCGATCTTAAGTTTTTTTTTACATTGTTGCAGATGATTATTACGACAATATGAATGATGAAAGTACGTTAAATAGTGATATATTCCCAAGATTGGATGTAAAAGATTTTGAAAGCGAACATTCAGATGAATCTGATACAGATGCAAATGATGTATCAATCGAAAATCAAAGTACAAATCATGAAAAATTTTTGTACAAAATGGTAGATTTTATTCGACAATCGAATTTAAACAAAACATCAACATCATTATTATTGTCATTATTACGATTAACAAATACATCAACAATTCGTGATATTCCAACAACAACAAATTCATTATGGAAACAACTTGATGTTTCATTTACCTATGAAACATTCTTTTTTTGCTCTAGTTGCTTTTCACCATTGATAAGATTTGAAGATAAATGTGTTGTGTGCAACAACAATCAAAGAAACAACTCAGAGCTTTATATTTTTTCATTACTACATGAATTACAAAGAGTTGTTCGATCAAATATTAAGTTGATAGAATGGTATCAACAACATGAACATCAAATTAATGCGGACATCGTGAATAGTAAGGCGCAGATTACGCAAAGAACAATACTACAACTTGTTTCTTTTCAAGGTTGTATTTATAAACAACAACAGAATTTACATGGACCTTCTTTGACTTTAATGCTCAGCACAGATGGAAAGCCAATTATTAAATCGAAACAAACTCAAAGTAGTGTTTGGCCTGTAAGTATTTTTATTCAAATCGATTAGAATCCTTATTTTATGTTTTAGGTTATGGCTTTTCTCGTCGAAATTCCTCCTCCAATTCGTGAATATCTTAATAATACTATTTTACTTGGATTATGGCATGCGCCAGTATCACCACCCGCTTCGTTATTACTTCAAAAAATCGTGGACAATATTAAATTGATAAAAGCTACTGGCGTTAATATACAAATTGGCAATAGTATGTTAATTCTTATTTAATAATCGAGAAATAACTGAGTCATTTAATTAATTAATCCTAACATTAATAGTTTTACCACCTGTAGAACTGTATGTTGTCTATTGTACTGATCTATTTTTTTTAAAGCCTTCATTTTTTTCTTAATTTTATTTGGTTTTGCCGATTCGTTATTTACTTTAGGAATAAAACATTTTTCTATGGATGTTCAATTAATCAGTGGTGACTTACCAGCTCGTTCTAAATGCAATCAATTAACTCAACATAATGGTTATTTTGCCTGTTCCCGGTGTTTGATGGAAGGTGTTCGTTGCTCAGCACCATGTGAAAATCACACGCTTTATCGTTGGTCTGATTTTAGTCGATCACCACCACAACGGCGCACACAAAAACATATCGATGAATGTGCTAAACAAGCTAAACTCTCAAAGGAACCTTGTTTTGGTGTTAAGGGTATTTCTCCATTGTTCTCATTATTATCTGTGCCGAAGCAATCAACATTTGATTACTTTCATTTAGTGTTGGAAATACATCTTCGGTAAGCGATTAAAAAAACGTCATTATGACTTTCTTTTCTCTACAATTAACTGAAACTATTAAAATAGATCGTGTACTTGTATATGTTGAGAATTTCACATATCAGTAAAATAGGCAGTTTATATCGTATAATAGAATATAGTAATAGTAACTTTTATATTCTTTTGAGTGATTATATTTAAATGAAAATTATTATTCTATTTTTATGTTATGTAAAAGTGATTAGTTATTTTCTTGACTGAATCAATACGATTGAAATTTGAATAACTAAAATATAATTTTGCTTTAAACATTTCGTTGTGCATATTCAATACTTTATCATTTTATGTCACAGATATTTACTAAGTGTTTGGTATGATATTATTAAATATGATCCGAATGCTTTAACATGTATCAATAATTATCTTAATGAAATTGAATACCCACATTCGTTCAATCGTTATCCCAGAGATCTAGGTCAATATGGAAAATGGAAAGCTTCACAATTACGAACATTTATGGTGTATGTTACGATGCCAGTTCTGGTACGATTACGTCTTGTCATGCCTCGTGCATTTCCAGAGATTTATATATCACACTTTTCTTTACTATTTATTTATATTCGTGTATTACGGCACTTCGATGACCGTGATGAAGTTTTACAAGTGCCCGTATTCATAGATGCATATCTGCGTTTATTTTCTTCTCTATATGATAAATGTAAAGAAATATATTCAGTTCATGCATTATGTCATCTATGGCAGCAAGTATTGGATCATGGTGGATTGGCATATCACAGGTAAACGTCTCAAGTTTAGAGTGAATTTTTTCTCACAATATAGTATTATATCTTTCTTTTTTAGTTTATTCGCTTCGGAAAGTTGCTTACAGCATTTTGCAAAACTAGCTCATGGTTCTATTGCTCTCGGCGAACAAATATCGTTTTGGTGGTCTGTATTTAGTCAAATTCAATCAAAACAAGTGCAATATGGTCCAACATTATTTACTAATGAATATCTTATTGATGATACATTTTTCGATTTTAACATGATGCAAAATTATCAACAAGAGTTCTATTTGGTTTACAACCAAATGTTTGGCATATTTCCTGATGTATCATTGAAATATTATTGTAGATATCGACGTGGATTATCCCTTTATCATTCATTGATGTACACTCGGCGTAAAAATTGTAACAGTTACAATGTCCGTGTGAGCATTGACACTGACAATACAAATTCAGGTTTATATTATGGTCAAATATTGTTTTTCTTTTATATAAAAAAGGAGCCTTTTTTTTCTTCAAACGATTTCTTAATTCGAAAAACAAGTTTTCTTCCCTTGTGAAACCGATGGAAGAGATTACTAGTTGGTCAATGTACATTGATAAGTACTATTCAATTGTACGTCGTTCTACATCTGATCTTGTCATTCTTCCATGTTTATCTATTATATCAAAATGTCTTTTTTTTCCACTTAATAATGAATTTCTTGTGTGTACACCAATTGAACTTGAAACAGAACATGATTGAAAAAAATGAACGATTGTAAGACTTCTATTAAGAGTACTTTATATTTTTTAGATTCATTTTTATATTCAAAAATCGTTCATTTCTAATTAAGTAAGTGTATTCATTCTTTTTCCCATTGTAATATCTTACATAAATATTAAATGTTTTACATTGAAAAGATGGCACGTTACAATAGTTCTGTTACACCCGGTCGAGCTCGAAAATTACCAGCTGGTGCTTCAAATATTAAAGCGCCGTTTATCGACGATATGGATGAGTGCTCAGCTGATGAAAATGAAATTGATAACAGTAAACTTATTTTTTTAATAGTACATATCCATACGTTCAATGTAATTTGTTCTCAGACTATCCAATTATTCGAGATGTATCATTTTATAGTCAACAGCAATGTGAATCTTCTGTTCGACGTCCATATCATAATAAGAACACTGGTAAACAAATATTTATATACCACTAAACTTGTTTTGTGTGTAGGCGCTTATTATACACCTCAAGTCAAACGAAAACGTTTACAAGAAGAAGTTGACGATGTACCACAAGGTTCATTAATGGAAAGTTTCAAAATCATTCAAAATATGTTCAAAGATCTTAATCGAAAAGTTGATATATTAACAGAACGAGGAAGTACATTTGAAAAAAAATTGGACAATGTTGATAAGCAACTTCAAGCTAGTTCTAGACGTATTCATAAGGTAATAGAGCTTTCTCTTATTAAGATTATTAACCAAAAATTTAGCTGAGACAACGAATGATAAGATAGAGTTTTTGATTAAGTTTAAAACTAGCATTATATAATTAAGAATTAAAGAAGTTATACTTAATCAGTTATATCAACGTTCTGTTGACAAAATCTAAGATTTGAAAGATAGGAAGAATTCAAGTAAAACTGAAAATATTGAATGTTTGCAACTTTTTATGATGTTTCGTCAGAGCTGAATATAGTAGGTGAAATATATAACTGATATCACCTACAGCACTAGTTTTAAATAGTGAAGCCACAGTTAATTAATAACATATGTCTCGTTGGTTTAGAATCCAACAACAAGTGAACCATCTGCTAATCTTCCAGTCGTCGTAAGTTTTACTGTTTTCCTCTTTTCTAACTTCTTATTTTAGAATTACATTGGACGAAATATATTATCTGGTATTATAATTGAAACTCCTGCTGGTCTTATGAAAACATTAATTAATCAACTGTTCACCAACGAAGAAATAATTAACCGACAACACGAACAAATCAATGAACGAACAATGAAAATAAAACGTAACCATCCTGTATCATAGCATCATTGCTGTAGGATTTAGATATCTGTTTCAGAAGCCATCAACGCTTATTTTTTTAACAACGACAACGACAAAATAGAAGCATTTTGGAGTAATCAAGGTAAAATTGTTCGTGGTAATCAAAGACGAGGACGTTCATTTCGAGAAAATAAATCAGTGTAAGTTTTGACTGAAGTGACGTTTAATGAAACAGATTTTAATTTTTTAAGATTAACTTCTATCAAAACAAATCCAACTACGAATAATGAAAATGCTAAACCAACTACAAATAATGAAGATGAAGAACAACAAGCATTACCAACAGTGAACAATAAATGAAACTAACATCGATATTCTAACAAGTAAATTTTCTCTTATTTGTAGAACTTTTTCTTTATCTTTTTGTTTCTTGATTCGCTATTCGAAATGTATCTTTATGAAATAGTTTTTTATTTGTGAAATTTTACATTTTGTTATCTCTATCTTCTTTATTTTACTTTCTTTTTATTTTCCACGTGAATATGTACTTCAGAAATTGTAAAAAAATCGTTATATACGAAAATAAATGTGCTCTTTGTGAGAGCAACTGGAGTGCCGGTATATAGACCGTCTAATTCAGCGTTTTCGATTACATCGAACGTCACGAATAACCTGAATGGAACGGTATAAAGAATGCGTTTGGAACGCGAAAAACCGTGTTCCAAACGATGCTGCAAACGCGTTCGCAAGCTATGTTCGGAACGCGTTCTTTAACTGTTCGTCTTGACCTGGGATACCAAGGCAGTTATATACTACTAAGACACTTTCATTTTATAATATTTTCCGGATGGGGAAAAATATAATGATTTTTGATAGGATCCTTTATGAGCTTCGTCGTCAACGTATTAGTAGGACACTTCTCGCTCGTCGACTCGATGCATATGTATTAGATGAAATTACGCACGCTGATCTAAAATTAGGCCAGATAGTAAATGCTTGGTTGATTCTGTCCTCACTACTCTTATTAGTTTCTATTAATGTATATCCATTATACCATTACAAATAGTGCATTTTTCTTTCCTATGAACAACACCCTTCGGTTTACACGTAAATAATGGCCAACAAATACTCAAGTAAATTATTTGCTGCTAGATATATCCCGAATCGTTCTGATTATGATACATCAGTTGGTGAAAATTCAGCAGGTATTGTTATCCATTTCAAAAAAGTAGAGCGATGAGTGTTTTTATAAATAATTTCTGATAAGAATAAAATAAAGAGCTTTAGTTTTATCGTTAAAAAAAATAACAATATATCATAGATCATGAAACAATTTTTCTTTCGTGCTAGTTAAGCGTTCCTATTGATTTTGTTTTTCAAAAGAATTCAGCTAATCAAGTATATTGATAAAGCAAAGCTGCATGACAATATAATGAAAAAGACAATTTTTCTTCCTGTTTTTCAGAAAAAGTTGTGTAGAAGCTCACAAACAAATGTTCGTAAGTCCTGAATGAATGAAGTTAAAAATATTGATCGTATACAATTTCTTTTAGGACTTTTCAATTTAAGATTCTAGGATACTTTAGAATATCGAAAATTCACTGTAGTGACCAGATGCGGTGCCCTAGTTTCCAAAAAGTTTAATTCTAAACTGTCGAGAAAACTTTCTAGAAAGATATACGATACATACTTCGATACGTGTTGAGCACCACTTCCTCTCTGTAAAAACTGCAGTACTCTATCAGGCTCCTATTAAAAACATTATTCGAAGTAAACTCATAAATCTTTGTTTTTTTTTGTAAAACGGACATAGTTCGATTAAAATTGAGCTTGTTCGTAACATTTCATTCCAGAAATGATCCGCGTCGTCGAACTTGAACACATATTTAGTAGCCAACTAAGTCTTTCATCAGTTGGATATCAGCCAGCATGACGATCTCCGCATGAGCAAGAGTTAAAGTCATACATGGATTATCAAAACGGGCACAATTATTCACTAGTGAAACAACTTACAGCTAAACAAATCCCTTCCCGAGCAGACAAACTTTTGAGAAAACGCGTTTAAACCCACAAAAATTGGCCTAAAATCAGCAAAAGATGAACATTTTTGGCTCACACTTGAGGTTTCCAACTGTGAACCAAAAACGCCCATTTTTCGCCCTTTTTGTGCATTTAAACGCGTTTTTGGACAAAAAACGCTTTTACACTTATATAAAAAAAAAAAGAAAAAGTGGTCGTTTTTTCATACTCGAGATGCACGACCGTGATTACAGTCACGTTTCTTGAACTGGACAAACACAACAACTTTTTTCTCTTTTTTGTATGCATGTAAACGCGTTATTAGTCCGAAAACGCGTTTAAACGCACAAAAAGAGCGAAAAATGGGCTGTTTTGGCTCACAGTCGTGAACCTCAAGTGTAAGCCTAAAGCGTCCAATTTTTGTTGATTTTAGGCCAATTTCTGTGCGTTTAAATGCTTTTTCTGAAAATTTTGTCTGCCTGGGCTCTGCACACAATTATGATCATTACCCACTAGGAAACTATCAAATATCTTCATCTTATGACAGTTTCATATATGTCAGTTCATCAAAAGAACCGGCATCTGATAAAGCAAAACATACCATACACCGAGTACCTGATGAATTAGATGTTTTTAACCATAATATTGCTTTTGAACTAAACGTAAGATAAAGATCACAATCACATAACATTGATGATCAAATAGCAAACTATTTTCAATAAATACAATACCATTTAGAAGAATTGTTGAAGGAATCACGAGAAAGACTTCGTTCACAACCGACATCAATAATAGCAAATATGGATTTTAGTGAAATGTATCAAACTGATATTCCACACATATCCAATCTTCTTCAACAAGATGATCTTCATCGTGCTCGGTCATATGTATCCAATATGAAGTTTGAAAAGAATTATGAAGATGATAAGCTTTTAACTGATATTGGATCAATAACAATAGCAACTGTCCGAACAGGTTCTTTTTTTTATTGTTGATTTTTGAAAAAAAAAATATTGTTTATTTTCAATTGAAGGTTATGCAAGACAAACTAAGGACATGTTTTATCGACAAGTATCAGCACGTCGATATGTTGATACAACTGGCTTGAGCTTGTACGAAAAAAAGCATTCAAAAAATTCGCCGCCTAATCATCGACATTCATCAGTCAATACAAGAAAACACAAAATACGTCATCGCGTTCAGGCATCATCAACCCTTCGTAAGATTAAAAATCTAGATCAAGAATATTGTTATGGTAATATTGAAATGTTTCAGAATCATCGAATACAGTGGATAAGCAGCTCCAAGCAAACAGTGAGTAAATCACGTAAAATCATTGTACAAAACTTCGAGGAATATTCATGGTCATCAATCAGCTAAAGTTGAATTTGCAGTTTCTTCATATGTAGATAAAAAAGTTAGTCCATAATAGATATGCAAGTAGGCTTTTGATTTCAATAAAAGTATCGTATATATTACGTTACACAATTCAATTGTCTTTGCTCCTTCACTAGTTCATTGAAAAACATAAAAACAAATAATCGATAGAAGCCATACTTTTCTGCAAAAGATTGAAAATATCAATCTCATTTTATACTTCTCTGTTCTCGAAAGTGCACATTTTAGTGACGAGTTTCATCCTCCGATAACCCTTGTAGTTTTCCATTAATAGCTCTTCTGGCTTCTCTCTTTAGCCTAATGATATTCTAGTAGGTTTTTCGCTATTTAGTAAATTAATCGCTTCAAGATCTATCGCGAAAGTAAGCAAATAACATTAAGGTCGAAGGCACTTTCAACAATTTGTAGATATCTATTTTCGATGAACGTTGAATAGTTATCTATGCGTTAAAATAAAGACCGAATGAAAGACTTGTTTTTTTTTAAGAGACTGATATGATACTACTCGTAGTCAATATTTTAAGAAATTATTGGAAAAATCTGCGATGAAATAGCATTTCTTTGACAACTAAAACTTTCACTGAAGCAGTACTCAGAAAAACAAATGCCTATAGACAAAAATAACTTTTACTAATCAGTAGTATGAAGGAAGATGCATGTTGTGAACATTAATAGACATCTAAAGCACACTGTCAAAGGTATAGTATTACAAGCATTGAGGCAAGTTGAATGCAATACAGACAATTTTTCATTGTTAGGCAAAGATTATTAGCATGCTGAATGTCAAGAAGCTCGAACTTTCTTTTGTTTCAAGTGTTCGAACTTGAAATTTTGTTCATTTTTGTTCTTCTGCCGCCATTTTCTATTCCCTAGACTGAAAGGATAGGGTCTAGAAACCGTAATTCACCTGTCTGTCTGTCTGCCTGTCTGTAACACTGGCATAAATTACCATTTCCATGGCACAAATGACCATTCTAGTGTCCAAGAACTGTTTATACTCGTAAAGCATGACGTTGTTTCAGATGCATGTATGGAACGGCGGGTAGTTGGAGAGGGAGGCGAGTCGCTCCATTGAGTCTGGGTGCTGAATGTGAAACACATCGTCCTCTTCATTCCGTCAGTCTAGGGCCCAGTGAATCGACCTTCGATGTCGATAAACGTTACTTGTGGGTAATTGTTTAGTTATCATATCGATGAGATTCAAATTTGGTTTGCTAATGAGAAAATGTCTCTAAGTGACCACCTATTTTCAGTATCTAAAGGATATTTACGATCTACATAACAGAGAATTTGAATGTATTGGTTTTAATTGTAGGTGATGAGTATCAAACAACTGATCTCAGGATGCATCAAGTTGAGTCTAGTTACTATCATTCAACCAACCCAAACGAGTTTCATCTGCTGCATGATGATAACTATCAACATGTAATTGTGATAAACTTTCTTTGCAACATATCTAAGTTCATATTTTTTAGAGTGAAGTGAAGCAGAATCAAAACACACCTGATAAATCTAATTTAGTGTTGGCAGCGAAAACTGTTACTGTCCAAGAAGAGTAAGCTTGATGAAATTATTTATAGCTACCGTTTTCATTGCAATTCATTGACTAGTACAAATGATCATGTTTGTCTAAAGTTTTAATGAATACTTAGTTTCCTCATTCAAAACTTATTTCAACCATGTAGGTCTGCTTGTAAATAACGAGAAATTAGTATTCAAGAGTTTTCAAACGTAATTCGATCATTCAACCATAAATTACTTTATTAAGTGATATTTGAATGAAACTAAAACTCTATTGAAATTCAGGAACAGCAACTTCTGTTAGAATCATTCGTGTGTCTGGAAAATGATTAAGTAACGAAATCTTGGAAATAAAACCTTGAAGTGAACAAAACTTCAGAAATGTCAAATACATATTATTTTCACTTTCGAGTTTGTCAATAACATCTTGTTTCACATTTTTCAAATATTTCTAGACAAATGATCTCTATTTACTAGCAGTAGTAGAAATTTCGACTTTGAGCTTAGAAAATGTATTTGTTTGCACTCAGACAATCATGTCGACATGTGAAAACTAGACATATCACTTTGAAAATTTTCATCAGGTTTCATTGTGAAGTTTTTCAGTCGAGATATGTATCGAATGTTTTCTACTTTTCTATCATTGACAGTTGTTCCCTGTTCAAAGGAATCTACTTTGTATACTTGAATGTTCTCAATTATAGTGAAACCTCGACACAGACACTTGAATGTGCTGTATGTTTCGTCAAGCAACTTGAACAAGAGTATTATCCTAAGTTTAGTGAAATATGTCAACATATTCACCGTTATATTTGCAACTCTTGCACATCCTATAGCATCAAAGTTATTCTCGAGAGTACCATTAATGACCAAGTGTCCTGTCCTGAAACAAGCTGTTTGGCAAAGTGGAATTTAGAAGAAGTTTATCAGGTGCTCTTGGTAACTACTGATAATTTATTGTTGAAAAAATATAATGCTTCTCTGATCAGACGATTCCTCGCAAATGACGACAAATTTTTTTTATGTGCTCATGAATGTGGTTCTGGTCAATATGATAATAGAGGATCAACTCGGAACTCAAAAATTATTTGCATCGTATGCCAAAAAAATACATGTGCGTATCATCGCGTTAAATGGCACGAAGGCATGACCTGTGATTTATACGATCGATTGTACCTTGCGACTGATGCAGAGACACGCAAGTGGATTAAAAAAAATTCGAAAAAATGTCCCGGATGTCAGTTCAATATTGAGAAGAGCGCTGGCTGTGATCAAATAATTTGTCGACAATGCCGATGTAAATTCTGCTGGGATTGTCTGGCCCGGTATTCTCCACTTATATACAGCTCACGTGCTGCACATAAAATTAGTTGTAGACATCATCCACTCGGAAAACTTGTCTCACCTCTTCGTGTGTTTAGGTTTGGAAAATATCGATGATCGCAAATTAGAACAGTTCTTCTCGAACTGGCTTACTCATTATTCGAACTTCTTTTTCAGTTCAACTGAGCAGAGAATTCTTCACACATCAACTAATTACAGAAATAAATGACGTTATGAATATTTCCATAATAAATTGAATTGGTCGGATTTCTTGTATGCAAATATTAGTGTGCGGGTGGAAAGAAAATGTGTATCCATACTCGAATTAAGTAGCCCTACTTATGGTGCTATAGCGATGTGAACAGACAATGAGTATTGACAAAACACCTTTTTGAAATCTTCAGAGATGTTGAATAGATAAATCAGTTTCCTGTCATGATAGTTAAGTTCGCTGAGGTTTATAAAAACTTGAACAAAAGCCAATAATAAATTTGCAGTTACAAATCAGGTTACTGTTTTATTTGAAGGAGACTACAACGATTAAATTCAATGCCGCGCTTTTTCGCTTAACACAGTGCAAGAAACCAGTTTTCTTCTAAGTTTTTTTCGGGGAAAATCGCTGGTATCTTTAGTTAATTATGAGGGTGTGGGTGGGGGTATGATTTGCTCTTCACCCACACCAACACCCTTTTGTTGTATTTCATGAATTTTTGTTTAAGTCGATCAATTACAGTTTCAACAAAATGTTTTACTTCTCGACGAAAACGAATTTCTTCTGTAATTGGTTCCAGAGGTTTTATTATTGTTATTTTTTGTTTCCGGATTACTTCGATGAGTTCATAATAAGCTTTTTTATAATGCTTTTTCTACTTCGTTGATTGTCGTTTTCCTCCATTCATCAAAGAGATCAAAAGGATCCAATTAGGTATGCAACGGTGACGATAACCGATCTAATCGGTTACCGATTCAGATCGGCTATCGTTCCACTCGCATATTGTTTTACGTTTGGAGCTATATGTTGAATAAAGCGAGTACTCATTACTTCTCATGTCCTATATACAGAGACACTTACGAGGGAACCACCCGAGGTGTCAAAAAGCTTTTGAGCTGAAATTTTGCCCAGAAGTAGGGGATGCATAGACTAGGAAAAGCCTAAAAGGATATGAGCCCAAGTTGGGATTTGAATGAGATATCGACTATTTACCATAATTTTNTAAGAAGTTTATTCATATAAAAAACTAAAGATTTACCAGAAAATAGCTGACTCAGATTAACTGGTACATTTTGCAAATGATGTTAGTAGTTTATAGGTAAACGAATTTAATGTGATATTCAACTGTTGTATTTTGAGTAAGTGCGAGTGTGGGTGGGTGTGGTTGTGTGGATGGTGGGTGTGGCGTGTGGGTGTGTGCGGGTGTAGATGTGTGGGTGTGGGTGGCTGTGGAGCGTGGGTGTAGGCGTGGATGTGGGTGGGGTGTGTGGGTGTGGATGGTGTGAATGTGGGTGTGGGTGTGCATGTGAATATTTCCTTCTCTACATCCACACTCACCACACCCACAGTCACACCCATCGTTAACGATGTTTGTTCTTTAATAACTCTTTTGTGCACAGCGCTAGAATGTTGATTTTTTTATTATGTCTAGATTCAATGGAGACTCTTAAAACAAGTAAAAATCACACCTAAACTGGCTGATAATTTCTAGATATGCATACTGCAAATTTGCGATATCACCTCGCTAACGAATGATCTAGCCCATATAGACTGCTTTGTATACATATGAAGTTACCTGTAATATTTTACTATAGATCTGTCATTTATTGTATTATGTGCTATACTGTTCCAGTTTTATATCTGATTTCTTGACATACTTGTATTTATCGTCTTGCAATAGACTACTAGATTCGTGAGAGAATGATATTTCATAATATTTATCTTCCTGTCCTTTGTTTTTGTATTAACTATATTTTGTTTGGTACTATGAAAGATTCGCTGAATTGTAATGAGCAACAGAAGATCAGTGGTAAATGCTGTGGTTGCTCGTGCTCCATTGAGCTTTAACTTTATCTCAACATTAATTTCATGTATTATTCTGATATCAGCATTATCTGATAGAGAAATTGCAATCAGTAACCGGAACTCTCACGCCAGTACTGTCTCTGTTAATGAAATCATTATCAGACTAGTATACAATTGCTGATAGTATCACCAAAGACAATGATGTAAACAATTATGCAGATGTGAAAAATTAGTATTTAGTTAGTACACGCTTATATATGCTTTATTTGATACATTTTCATCATCTGACAAACAGAATACATCCAGTGGTGAATTAAGAGTTTTTCTGATTTCTGTAAAAATTTATAAATATTCACCAAGAAACTTTGCATTAATAAAGTCAATTTCATCGGAAGCACAAAATCATTCATTCCCATGACATAAACCATGTTCCACAAGTATTAATGAACTTCTAAGCCAATTAGACTTCTGACCTCATATAGTGAAAAAAGGAATTTTATGAATGATATTTTACCGATTTCGATTATTCGATTAGCAAAGTTCAACGACAAGTTATTCATTGTTACATTTGGAATAAAAAGTGATAAGATTCTAATATATTCATTCGCCCCAAAAAAATTAATTTGAAATTTGTGATTGTACAAACCGATCGACATTTATCTAATACATGCGATTAAATGCATTGATAGACAATTCATAAAATTTGAAGATCTGCATGATAAAGTCTATACTTAAAAAACCGAACTTATCATTGAAATCTATGATTATGAACTATAAATAGTGGAGAAGCGGTACATATTATTAGTAAATTGTCAATATTGTTGAATTTTCTTTGATAAATAGAGACTAATGACGAAATGAACATCAAGCAATGATTAATTTTGATGGAAAGCAAAATGGCTATTGTGATGATCATGTAAGATGTAGAATAATAGAAAGATTGGTCGCAAGACATAATCTGTAGATATTCATTCTTTCATATTTTGTTAACTTCGTATATATATAATCTTTGTTTTTTTGTTATAAAACCCACAATTTGTTTATTCCCTTCTTTTGACTGAATAAGTCGTAGATTTTGAACACATTCTACTATTTTTGGTCTATTTCATTTCATGCATATTACAACGATCTATTGTTTTTACCAGAACTCTGAGTTGGATGACCTTATCCTAGTGCACGCGTGAAAGTCTGTTAAGCGTTTTTATTTTGGCTGGGTACGGATCTTTTCTTTTTGCATATTTACACTATTACACGAAGCCCCTAGTTTATTCAAACAGAATACTCATGCAAAATAATATGAAAGCCGTGAATGTTAAAAAAGCGTAAAACTTGATTTGTATTTAGTGATCCATAGTGCTTTATGCTAATATACTTTAGAAGAAACTAAAGTTTATTTTAGTCAAAATTATAGAATTATTTAATGTTCGATTTTTAGTTCAAGACTTTGTGGTTGACAATAATCAATAAAATAAAAACAATTTTGCAGAAAAATTTTAGATTATTCGTTATATGACTATCATTAATATGCTTTAACGTTTTATTTCTGCCATTAAGTTGTAACAACAAATATACTTGATAAATATCAATTTATGGTTTGTTGTTTATCGATATAATAAGTGAATAAAACACTCATACTACACTTTTTTTTATAGTTAGACTTGTGTGATTTATAATACAAGAAATACCTAAATATATAGGTTTTATATTAGCGTCCGGCGATTTCTTAATTAAAATAAATGTATGAAATACTAATCAGATTTATATTTTTCTCACTTATCTGTGCTAGATGAAATTCTATGCAGAATAGAGCAAAACAGGAAATCAACAAATGATTATGAAACATTTTCAACATTTAAAAACGAATTACAGACAATCAAATACATTTTTTTCATCATCTGTAGTTAATCTTTGTACTCTACATATAAACGTTTATTGTATCGAAAAATTTGCCTTTGTTCTGAAGTAATCTATTGAGATTAAAAAGCAAATAAAAAACAAGCATAATTTGAATATTCTGATCATAATTAAGCACATGAAAACTCTTCATTGCTCATACCACTTGAACATGAACCTGCATCCCATGTATATTTCACCTTGCTATCTTTAATAACTGTTCCGCAGCCTGTAATTGTATAGGCTTGCATTAAAAGTTTACATGCCTGCTCACAATTCTTCGTAGCAACATCTTCGCATCCACAAAGCTTGCATGATGAAATCTCCCATGACTGATACGGGAAATGAACTTGGCTTGAAATAACTTTGCATTTACATCTATATCAAAGTATTTCAATTTTTTTTCAATTTCTTCTACATTAAAACATTTACTTTTACTTACTCTCGATTTATAAAATTACAATTGACACTTATGAAGAATGTAAGTACAACAAGAAGAAAAAGCTTCATCGTAGGTTTTGATTTGAAAAATGTATGTAAATCGTACTTTCTCTCTTGTCCTTATATACTATACGTTCGAGCTGATTCATGGTTTTTCGTTTTTCTTTCTCGTTTTATTGTATCATTAACGATTAATATAGTAATTTGTAGATGTATAATTTGTACTAATGCCATAGAACTAAAAATGGATGATTAATAACAACCGATATTAAATGAAAATAAAAAAAAGAGAAAATTTAAGAGCGAAAATGTTAATATGAATCAGACATACACCGAAGCACAGTACCAAGGTCGATATGTAAGTATAAAATATGGGTGATACAGGTATAGTATTTCTTTTCAATCCAGGTATGCATTCTACGACAATTAAATCCAGATCGATACATGTAGAATAAGCAATGATACACATGATTATGTTGCAAAATAAATCCAATATGTAATTGAAGGTGTGGGTGTGAGCATAGTAAGAATGACTCACACCCACACTGCATAAATAAATATGTTCGAAACATGTTTGTTATAACGGATGAGGCATTATCAATGGCCACGTTTTATAATTTATACTTTCATCATTTAATACAGTACTCCAAAGACGTCTTTTGCTCCTTAGATCTTGGAACCCATTAAGTTCTTCGTTGCTGAAGTCGTTTATGAGTATATTCTGATCGACAGAACAAATCTAAGTTCAAATATTTTCGGATATCATGATTCAAAGTAAAAGGGTGTGGGTGTGGTGTGAGTGTGGAGTGTGGGTGTGTGGGTATGAGTGTGGGTGGGTGTGGGTGGTGTGGGGTGTGTGGATGTGGGTATGGGTGTGGATTTGGGTGTGGGTGTAGAGTGTTGGTCTCTGGCTTCAGATATAGACAACCATATCCACACCCACACCCACATTCACACCCACACCCCACACCCACCCACACCCACCCACACCCACACCCTCAACTATTACTTAAGCTTGTTCAGTATAATAAAGTAATGTGATATGATATAATATACTCGCTATACCAAAAGTTAAAATTCGTAACAGATTTTTATTGAAGAATAATCAACGCAAATTTCCTTCAGCAACATCTGAGATATCATAGATAGTCAACATCTGAAAATTAGTGTCATGGACTGAACCTTCTTTCTCGTTGAAACATGTTTTAACGAAAAGAAAAGATCTGATAGATCAGCCAGAAAGATTATCGAAACTATTTCTTTCATTAAACGAATCGTAATTCAATAATTCTTTAGTCAATCAATAATTTGAAAAATAATCATGTTCTAGATGATAGTTTCAAGTCATATAAGTGAGACTAAAGATATCGGAATAAAAAATTTGAAGTAAAACTAGGCGTCTTAGTTTTTACAAATCTTATTTTTTTTTGTAATGGAAAAAAGTAGCAGCAGAATTTCTATTGTTATAGACTTTAGAATTGCTAACATTGATTTTTGATAGTGTTCGAAGTGGAGGAGATAAACAGAAAAGTCTTTCTCGACGAATTGTCAATTTACTTCTTGTTCACTCACAATGACATATGTCACTATGGTTCCATCTAAGAATATTTTGCTTTTTGTGATAATCTTTAATTGTACATTATTTTTTTTCAAATAGGGTGAATCAATTTGGATATTTATTCAGAACAACTAACACTACCTGTTTTCAGGTGCATTTCCAAATACAATTCGAATGATAAAAGCTGCGATAACAATACTTGTTTCACAAGTTACATGTGAAAGAAGTTTTTCGAAGATGAAGCTCATAAAAACATATACAAGAAATTCAATGGATGAAAGTCGACTTAGCGATTTAACAGTTTTAGCAACAGAACGTTCATTTGAAATTGATTTTGAGAAAGTGATAGATGCTTTTGCAAATAATCACAACAACAGTAGAATCATTTTACGCTGATGTCAACTTTTAACTTTTTTACAATAAAGATATTGCTGCCTAGGGGTTTTTATATCATTCATTTAACAGTCATGCTAGACTGTATATTGCTCTGCAACTCATATATCCGACAAATATAGATTAAATATATACGATTTGTTCAGGAAAAATGTATCTATTACATTCCCGAGGCTTTCGAATTAGGTGGGTTGAGCCCACCCTGGAACAAAATCCTGGCGCCGCCGCTATATATCAACCAGATGATTTTGAAATTTCCAGTATTTTGACCCTAGCGCCGTTATGTATTGATCACGCTCAAAAGATTTTTTTACCAAAATGATCAGCAAAGATAGCTCTACAAAGTTCGACAGGCAAAAAAGATTTCTGATCGCCCCATGGAAAAACATTTTTGGCAACCCTGTACAACCAGCACATAACCAGCCGAAATAGGCTTTATAGATAATTTAATATTATGATATTAGTTGAAGTACGATCAAATAGCATAGAAAGATAGAGCTTTTTTTTCTCTATCAGACTATTTAGAAAGAAAGTTATTTAAGTCTACTATACGGTATTAAAGTGTCACTACCCGTATTTTTGGTATGCCCTAAGTATATATACATAAATTTATTTGAAAGAAAATTCATAGCTGCATTTATTAAAAGAAAGAACAACCAGGCTAAGTGTTACAGAGGCCCTCACTGTAACGTAGATGAATAGAAGATAGAAAATTTATTTTCTTCGTAACCAACCACAACAACACTAATTTCAATTTTATTTTCCTCTACCCTCTTCCAATCTTATGTATCAACCCAAAAAAAATATATATTCACGTCGACAAAGCAAGAGATAGAGATAGAGAGATAAGTAAAATGCAAAGAGAGAAAAATGAAAGTGGTGAATATGTATCTTCAACTCCAGCCTGGACTATTTAATTATAAGATGACGTCCGACATCTTCTATTAAAATGCACTTAAGTTTAACGAAGAGAAGAAAAAACTGCGAATGTATTGAAATTCTCACGGACGACAGAAATGAAGAGGAGAAAAGAAGGAGAGAGAAAGAGAGGAGAAAAAAAAGAAATACATTGACCTTCGTATATAGGGTGGATAACGTATATCCGAATGATGACGCATGCACAAACAAGTTGAAGAAAAGAGATAAAATAAAGATGTATGTTAGAGTGCTCTCTAACACTAAGTAAAATAGTACTGTCAAATGTACAACTCTCTTTGGTTCTTTTATTATATTTATATTGTGAGACAACAAAGAGAATAAAAATATTTCATTAAAAAGAAGTCTGTAGTCCTTCGATCGAAGGTTATCATCTCTTTTCTCTCTCACATATTGATGTTTCATCTACACGTGCAGTCATACATATTAACTTGTTCAAATATAATATAAACAGGTGTAAAAAAAGACACGAACAATTCAGAGGATGATAAAAAGCGTTGTTAGTTTTAATCTAAAACTGTGAAATAAATATAATTAGGAATTTTTCTGAATTCTTAGTTAGAAATTTTAGGTGATAAGCTAACTATCGATAAATATAAAGATGATTAGTTAATACACAAAGATTGTAATTTGAAATACCAGCACCAATACATTTAAACAATCATAGGTAAATTACCGATGATATCATAAAACTAAAACTCAAGTTTTTCTATATCAATTCAATCATAAAGAAGAAACCTAAAAACATTCGAAATGACTTCGTCCATTTATCTTTTGGTAATTCTTTTTTATTTGAGTTTGTGTTTGATATTTCTATAAGTATCTATTTCTTCTTCGTCATATTGCTTTGAATACTTTTGATCCCGCTGATTTGAGTTGAAATCTTATCATAATTCTGTTTCAACTGTTGTTCTATCATTTCTTTTGATAAAACTAGTTAAATTACGTTAGATGTGCAAATTTCGGTGTAGATTTATTTTAATCCTAGCTATGTTTGATATTTAGACAGATAGTTCTTTTTACGCATTTCATCAACTTATCCTCAAATAAACGACAAGCAAGGCTTTTCGATAGAAGAGACGTTACTTATTCAAAAGAAACAATCACTTGATATCAGTCATTTGAAAGAGAAAAGGTTTCAATAGTATTTTTCTTGAAGAAGCTGTGTTTGTGTTAGACAACACAACACACGTGCTGTCTTATTTGCTGCTTATTCTATCTATTAGACAAGACCATTCGAAACAAAAAAAGATATGTCAAACATTAAATAAAGGTTTTTCAAACCATAATTGTACTGATTTTCTCTTCAAACTACAACGTCAATAGAAAAATAAAATTCTGTACTCAGTAAAACTGAAGATTAGTTAGTACTGAATAGAGAAAACGCTTTTACAATGTTCTAATACTTCATATAAATTGCTTTCATTCTTTCGTTCACTTTTTCAAAACATACAACTTGATATATTCATACTTCCATAAAAGCGTTTAGAAATCAGCTTAAGAAGATGTGCATTTAAATTCAATTTTTCTAATTGCAAAATGATCATGATATGATTCACCAACAGAGATGTTCGTTTCTCTTTTTATAGAGCTTATCTATATTACATTTGAACGATGTCCCATCTTATAGGTACATGCAACAAACTGATGAAAATAAAAGCGAGAAGAGAATGACACAGCAACTTTTGTTAAATGATCCAGAAATTTTTGTATTTGTTTCAAAAAAAACCTAATTCTTCACCCACACTCTATAGTTTTCATTTGGGTTGATTTGCTGTTCACTTGCTGCCTGGCCTAGTAGTTTTTCAAACACAGACCATATCATGATCCTTGTTTTGATAGATTCATCCTAAAAGTACAAAAATTCAAATTATCGATATATTTCTTCTTCAGGATACCATGCTCACACATTAAATGTTTGACTGTTTCAAACAGTTATGGGTGGGGTGTAGTTGTGAGTGTGTGAGTGTGGATGTGGATGTGGATGTGGGTTTGGGCGTGTGTCCTCACTTCACTTCAACTGCCATCCACACCCATAACCACACCCAAACCCGCACACACCCACACTCACACTCATCCACACCCTTGAATTACTATTTGATCTTGTGTGACAGGTTTTAAAATTTTTGTATTTTTAAAAACAGCTTTTGAAATAATGATTTTTTTGATCGATGTCAATTTCCATGGTAACTATCTCTTTAATGGAAACACATAGATTAGATTTCGTGTATTGTAATATCTCATTTAGTACAAAATTCAGTACTTTACAATAATGTTAAATTAAAGCTGTTCGAAGACACAAACTAAAGACTGCACCGAAACTGCTCTTGTGTTTTGCATAAACACAATTTTTTATTTTTTCAGAAAGTTTATTGATAGTTGTTCAATTTTACCGCAGAAGAAAAGTCGGAATATATATTCGAGAAAAGTGAAAAATTCTGATTTTAACTAATTGTTGCTGATTCTAACGAGTTTTATTTTAATGGTTGGAAGATGAACAAATATTTTGTGCCAATACTTTCATGCCTATTTCTTTACACAACATTTTCATTGAATCTGAATAAATACTTGATACAAAAATATTTCATATTCTTTATTTAGATTGAATTTATACATCTATGTAAATCAATATATAATTGAATGACTGGAACCAGTGATGATGAAAATTTATTTAAAGCACTAACAACTTCAAGTACACTTCTTTAAAAAATGGATTTGTTTCTTATTATATTTGAATTTTTCTTATTTTAATCTTTTTTCTCTTTTCATTTCAAGGTAAAATGTGTATGCCTCCTCGTCTAGTAGGGACCAATGATAATACAAATGCAATGACAATGAATGGACAATTATTTTTGAACAATTCGAAGCTTTAATGAATGCTGAAAGTTGTTTAATTATATGGTTTGAAAATAATGATGGTAGTAATTTATCACTTGAAAAGCGTGTTAATAGTTATTATCAAGCTATTCAACGATGAGTATTTTTGTAACATAATAAAAAGCAATTAGTTTTTTTCTCTATTTATATAAGTCCAATGTATACATGCATTTATATCTATATTGACATAAAATGTTTTTTTCTTGTATTGAATAACTAATTTGGTGCTTTCATTATTCTTTTTTTTTGTTTCGATTTTGTATATTATTGGTTTATTTAAAAATAAGAATAAAGGTTTTTATTTTGATACTTTAAATATAATTATACAGTCATTTTATTTTATTGAATGAAATTTATTAAGAATACTATTTAACATTTTAATTAGAATAAAAGAAATATATATTGAATCTTAATAGAAAAACCAATTTTGAAATGAAATCAATCGTAGAACTTTGGAAATGAATATCAATAAGAAGAAAATAATTTTATTGTGTGTTTATTTATTGAAAAGAAAAAAACCGCGGTGGTGGGTGGATGCGGGTGTGCGTGTGCTCTTACTTCACTTTAACTACCAACCACACCCAAACCCACACCCACCCTCACATCCACTCACACCCGCACCCACACCAACACCCACACCCTTATACAATGAACTCAAAATTTATACATTTGAAACACTTTATATGGTTACAGTCTCTCTCCTACTCATCTTACATCCATAATAAAGATGGTAAGATACCCATCGTTTGCTTTTTTATCACTGGAAAAAACCCATAGTAAAAAATGAAGGAAGCATACGGCAAGCACATCTTGTACATAGAACGATATATATATTAATGTAAAAAAAAAATAAGACGCCAAATAAAAAAGTCACACTTGCTTGATTCAGATAAACATTTTACGCCGAAAAAAAAACGAAAAATTACCAACAACTATAAATATGAAGTAATATCACCTGCGGACTGACATTACAAAATAAACATATCTCGATATTGGCTGGTAAGTAGTCTTATTCCACTGTCGATATTTTTATATTAGCGATATGTTTTATTTTTTCAATACATCAGTATAGATACTAATGATAGAAAAAGTGACGGAAGATAAATATGAATTCTTGTACTACTTAGTTAATATGAAGATATTGAAAAGTAGCTCACATAGAAAACTTAAATTGATATTGAAAATCGAAATCTATATAATGAGATTAATGTCATCCATTAAAAATGAAGATCTTCAGAAGAACAAATTAAATTTGTATACCTATCATTAGATGATGTTAGCGAATTCACCTCCTTATTGTTACTTTTTTTTATTTTTATTTTTATTTTTCTCTTTCTTCTTATTAGATCTATATGATGTTGTATAACCTCGATCAATCTTTATTCTTTTTTTGTCCTTAAGTTTAACCCTTGATCTAGGTAGCATATATATATAGTACTGGACAAAATTTTTTGGACGATTTTGTTTTAAGTATAACTATCTTATTAAGTTAGCTGTTCAGACATAGCTTGCGTGAAAATTTCAAGCATCGCCTATACTACATTCACAGAAAATTTCCCCCCTAAATATTGAGTTATCGTGGAACTGAACATATGACAGTGAGTAGCTGTCACTTTCTGTTTGACGATTTTATTTGGACGATGCTTTAACTTGAGTTATTTTTTCCACAAATGTTTGAGAAGAACTAAATCTATATCAATGGAAAAGTGAGAAGACAAGCTACATTTTGATTACTAAAACTTTCTAAAAGTAAAATGTCTATGAAGTAAAATGTTTATTTTATCACAGACAACTGAACATGTTTATCTGAAGTCTTTATCACTTTTATACGATGAATCATTTTTCTTTCCAAATATTGCATTTGAACGAGTGTCGGACGCTGCATAAGATAGCAAACTATTTAAATTTTGATAAAAAACGGTTTGGGGTTTTGAGAGATCATTTTCTGAGNTAAATAAGCTGGTTTAATATTTAAATTTAAACATATCAATTGTGCAAATAATTCTCGACAATAACGATGATAACGTCGATGAATATGTTGATAGAAAATTTTTTGTACATCATCAAATTTCATCTGAAGAACAAAGAGAAAAAAATTCAAAAAAAAAATGAAAATTATTTATTATACAATTTGTTTTTATTTTATTTAAAATCTAGATTTTCGTTTTGATTTCCATGTTTTTCTTTGTGGACAATGATATTGATGATTAATACGTCTATAGGCTTCACGTAAATGTTTTGGTTCAAGTGGTGTTGTTGATTTATGTTCATTATTATTTTCTTGATGTTGAACTTCTAAAGCTTCTTCAATAATTTCTCCAACAAATACTTTAGCAATACCAGCCATTGCAATAACAACATTTGATGATGGTACTGTACCTGTTATTGAGTGCATTAAACGTTTTATTGCAACTTTTGAAAATGCTGAACGACGATACATTTCATAACGATCTAATTGTTCATCACTAAAATTTGATACAAGAACTTGTAATTTTATATTTGCTTCTTCATCAATATTTAAATTTGACTGTGAACGATCATTTGTATTATTTGATTCTTCTAATTTAATATCATTTTGTATTGGTGGTTTTTCTATTTCTATAGTTGATGTTGATGGGGAATGTTGTTCGATTAATGTATCAAAATCATCATCTTGTCTTGGTGGTTGAAAAAAACTTGAATTATGATCATTTGTATTATTAAGAAAATGTTCCATTATATTATTAAATCTAAAATGATCAAAAAAGCAAAAAATCATTTAGAATTACTAATTAAATCAATGAAATATTTATGTTTAATTTTTATTTAAAATAATAAATATATTGATTGATTTTAATCATGGTGAAAGTCGTTCATATACCCAACCATAAGTACCTTCATGTGTTACACTTGAATCTATTGGAATATTTTTATCAGATTCAGATAAAATACGACGAAATTGTATACGATCTGATAATCGATTAGTTTGACCTTGATAGAATTCAACAATATGCGGTAATAAAAGAAAACCACCCCTGAAAAAAAGATACGAATTGAAATACTGAAAAAAAAAATGGAATAAAACTCTTATTTTTTGCAGCATTACAATCGTAAACATCAATAATTAGCATATAATTAAAAACTAGTACAAACATCATATGAAATCGGGTCTAGGATAGGTTTTTGGAGGTGAATGAAGATCCACCGATAAATTTTATTGAATAATCAACAGAAGAAAAATAATGTGAATAGATGAAAAAAGTGGTCAGAACTACCAACTCTGAGATACAACTTATTGAAGATAGCAGTTAAGCAAAAGATGTTTATGACGAAGACAAGTATCTAAATAAAGGATGAATTATTAGAACTAACGAGAAAACTATTGGTAATGATCAGATTTGAATATTTTCTGTTAACTCGGCAGCAGTGGCGTACCCAGGATTTTTCAGAATGCTGAATCTCGACTTCCGAGCATGGGATCCAGATGAAAGTCACGGGAGGTAATGTTGGACCTAACTGATGGAGTGTTATCAAAAAAAATTTGCAC
>CAJNSZ010000216.1:11400-157522 GCA_905329745.1 Rotaria sp. Silwood2
AGTTCATCTAATATTTTCGGCAGACATACATTTCATAGTTAGCATACGTATCAATATGTTAAATATATTTATATAATACGTTTCACAAGGGAAGTTGCGCGAATTTATTATTCTAATTTCTCTTAATACAAATATAGACCGATGAGCTGACATTTACATGCTCCTATTAACCATAGAGTGAATGTGTGTTGAAAATAGTAGATGAATTCGAAGTAGTATAGCAAAGCTAGAAATAGGAATAATCGTATGTCTTCGCCCCGGACGCCTAGAAAAGCAAACTCTTATGTACACCGTTTAATAGATCACTAAGATCTACCATGTGAGCATATACTTCATCAGAAGGCAATTTGAAAATTGAAGGCATTACCGCATGAGTTTCAGGTACTCATTTTTTACTTTAGCTGTCAGTCAGATACTTTTTTTTACAAGTATGTCTAGGACCTTGGTTCGATCGATATCCTACTGAGAATTATCTTGATAACTGGATACTAACATTGTACGTGTCCATTTTCTATAGCGTTCTATGAAAAATGTACCAATAAGGTAGTCAATTAAATACTTAGCAGCATTCTGTAGTCAAATACTAAAAACCCACAAGGTATCTTAATAATGGTGTAACCAAGGTAATCTAAAACGGATGTTACTCTGTCACCAGAAGAAAGAAAAACGTAATAATTACTATCATCAAAGCTAGATTGAACTAATTTTCTCCAAGTCTATGGGGGACTACCCTTTCACTCATGATCTCCTGGTTACGCTAGTAACTCTAAAATATTTAAGTATTCAAAATTTTTCTGTGACATTGTGATAGAAATATACTCTAAACTTCGTACATTCAACAATGTGCGCATCAAACGCCAAATACTAAAAAAATTAGCATGTTTAACGTATATAAGTGTGCAAAATGCTGACTCATTGCATAGGATATAATGGTTCGTAATGAGTTTCATAATAATATGAGTTACTAGCTTTTTGAAGTGCCATTAAATAGATAAATATTCATGAATCTCGATGTAAAGGAGGCTTGGATAAACTACTATTATCTCTTTCCACTTCGCGAAACTATCGAAAGTCATCTTGAAATCATATAAGTGCAAAGATTTGAACAATTCTTTGTAAAAAAGAACATGTCTTCGCGATCATACTGACATATTCGCTAGTCAAACATACAATATAGCATCAATTGTGATTTGGAAAATATCAATGTCATCGAAGCTGAATACTTGAAAGTTTTTCTTTGACTAAAAAACAAGCAGTATACTTATAAAACAGATTCTTTATCAACATAATTGAATCTAAAAGTCTTTTCTTAGCAGACCGAAAATATATTTTAAATAGTCTAATCCAACTAGAATTATTCCAAAAAAACTTTTTCAAAAAGCACTTAAGCCATGCGTCTGTCTCGTTAATTATGCTTGTCATCGCTGGATATTCAGGCTATGTAGCAGACCCTTAAAATATAGGACATGGAGTCTACGTAATATGTGAATTACACCGTTATTCACATATTATGTAGATATCGTGTCCTATATTTTAAGGGTCTTCTACGAAGCCTGCTGGATATTATATTAATTACGTATATTCTGATCCGTAATACAAAGTTACATGAAAAAAACAAAGAAATCTTAACGATAATGATTTATATTTTAGACTCAAAAGATAGTTAATAATGAATCACCAGAAATTATTCGCATGCTCAATTCTGAATTCAATAAATTTGCTCGTAATCCAGATTTAGATCTTTATCCTGAACATCTTCGTTCACATATTGATGAACTTAATGAACAAGTTTATCCAAAATTAAATAATGGAGTATATCGAGCTGCTTTTGCTAAATCTCAAGAAGCATATAATGCTGCATTTGAAGATGTTTTTTCCATGTTAGATAAACTTGAAAATGTTCTCTCAGAGCAACGTTATCTTATTGATAATAATCAAATAACTGAAGCTGATGTACGTGCATGGGTAACATTGTTAAGATTTGATCCAGTATATTTTACACTTTTTAAATGTAATAAAAAAATGATTTCAAAAGATTATCCGAATTTATATGGATTTGTGCGTGACATATATCAAATGGAAGGTATAAAAGAAACAGTTGATTTGTATGAAATTAAAAAGCATTATTATGCATCACTTTTAACAATTAATCCAACAGGAATTATTGCTCTTGGACCGGAAATTAATTATGATTTACCACATGACAGAGATCGATTCAAATAACACAAGAAATACTTTGCTTTTTCGGAATGAACGAATAAAACCATTAATACTTGTTGTCTTTTTGTGTACTATTTTTTGTCGCTCAACTTGCTCCTTTTTTACTGCGTGTTCCAGAGCACATTTTTCGTTTACCTGTATTTATCATTCAAGTAAAATATCTTAAAATTTCTTTTTCTGCATAGTATAATCATTATGCTGTATGTGCTTATTAAAGAATAAGAGCTTATTCACTACTTCATTTGAAAATTTACCTTATTTTGCTTGTAATTTCTTTGTTTGTTACACAATATCTCTTTGTTAATCCAGGATAGATAAAAGAAATTTAAAAAAATGAATCCATAATTTATCTGAAGAAAAAACCGAGAGCCTTTGATATCCTTTTGTAGATTTTTAAAAACAACCGGAAAATAATAATGCATACTATGAATTGTAGTATTCGTTTTTATCTCGCATCAAGGGTGGGTGTGGCTGAGGCTGTGGTTGTGGGTGGGTATGGGTGTGAGTATGACTGTGATTGTGAATGAAAGCAAGGCCAACATCCTCACCCACACCCACATTCACCCACACTTACACCCACACCCAAATTGAAACTTGACTGTTTTTGGAAAACGATGATTTTCTGTGAATGTTAAGCATGATTTTTCTGTTGGAGCCGGGACCTTTCACACGTCGAAGTAAGTCAATTCGAGACTAGTGTGAGCCATCCAAACGCAGTTATATCCAAGAGAAGGAGATGCACAACTGCCACCGTTTGAATTCATCTAATACACGGATAGCGAACAGGTTATCATTTTTATTGAATGTTAGAAGAGTAAAAGATAAATCTTATCAGATAGCTGTTATTGACAGCATACGAAATTGCTTCGGTTTTTGCTATGAGATGACACCTATCATCCCAAACATACCTTCAATTTATCTCTTTCATAATTTTTTCCATTGTTGTTTTTTTTAGTTTCAACAATCGATATAGTCAGATAAATGTTGATTAGGATGAGGGTGTGCATGTGTGTTTCGATCTTCTCCTCGCAACCACATGCACCCGTGCCCACTCCGTAAAGATTTCATTCTAGTATATTTTCTGTCGAATTAATAATACTATTATTAAATTAAGAGGAAACTTATCACAGCACCGACTATAATTAAGTGACTTATTTGCAAACTAATTGCTTAATAAGAGTGTGGGTATGAGCGTGGATGAAACTCAATTTGTCACAGAACTTCACATCTACCAACACACACACCGTCTAATATGTTCATGCCATACAATTACAATAATGTGCTCTTTGATTTGACTATAGAGATAACGTGGTCGTCGAACATAAATCGTTCCTCTCCCATGGATGTAGAGATCAATTGAAATAAGAAGAAATGTCAGTTATGCCAAAGAGCTTCTGTTAGGGCCAGTGATGGATCACACTAACGCTAAACGATGAATAAGAAGCGCTTTCTAGTCTAACTGGATTAGGATAACTGCCAGGACAGCAGGAGGCATGGGTTCGATTCCCACGAAGGTCATCTTTTTCAACGTTCTGGGTGTGGGTTGGTGTCGGTGTGGAGTGTGGGGTGTGGAGTGTGGGGTGTGGGTGTGAGTGGGTGGGTGTCTGTGTGGGGGGGCGTGGGGTGTGGGGCGTGGGGTGTGCGTGTGCGTGTGGGTGTGGGTGTCAGTCTTCTCTTCATCAACACCCACCTACCCACACCCTCAAGATCAATTGATGGTTCCTCTTTTCGTCGAATATAACTTGTTTGACAACCTATTTCTTCAACTTCTGTGGATTAATTGTCCAAATAATTATCGTTTAATAGATTGATTTCATCTAAAAATAATTTTTCTCTTATTCTCATCTAATTATCATTTTATTAAAGGAAATTTTTAGAAGAATTAGAAGAACAAAAAAAAAGAAATAAAACTCTGCATTGGATTAATATTAATTGACGATGAAAACACTTATTTTATCAATTTAGTTAATAAAGGACAAAAACGAAACAACTCTATCGAATAGATTCATTCGAATACTCAACGATAATAACATTGAACGATTAAAAAAAAAAGAAGCTCGTGTTGTTTTTTGTTTTTGAAAATGAGATTGTTACAAATAATATTGACAACAGTTAAAAGAAATGATTATATTTACAATTATTTTAATATCTTAAATAAAAAAAATGTTTAACCTGCTACTCGAATTCTTCCTGGTCAATTCTAATAGACAGTATGGCATCGTTTAATAAAATACTTAAATCATTAGGAAAATAAATAAATAAATAAATAAATCAATCAATATTTACAATTTATATATTAATCGTTCGATATGATCAACCTTTTTATTTCTTCGATTCCAAAAAAACACTTGAAAATTATCTCATTAATAAAAAGAGAAAAAAAAACAATTAAAGCATACTTATTTTGCTTTTCTGCAACTATTTCTTGTCGATCACATTCTCAAATTAAATCAAAATCATACCATTCATCCATAACAAAACACAAATATCAATATAAATATTCGTTTTTATTTTAGTTTTTTATAATCTGCACTTGCTACATTATGATCAATAATAGTTCTCGATTGACGATTTTCTATATTAAAACCTTCTTCTTGAAAAAATTGAGCATTATCACGTTTTTTTTTACAATAACTAGAGCTGGTTTTCCTTCATAGCCAGTCTTTATTTTTTTGAAATGTTTCGATTATTTGTCATAATTCATGTTGAGTAACAATTGATTATTGACCATTCCTAACACCATCTAGATAAAGAACAACTAATTAAATCAATATACATAGAGAGATTTTTTTATTGATTTAGTTCATATTTAAAAAGTAATTTGTTTTCTGGTAAAGCGTTATTACATTGAGGGTGTGGGTGTGAGTATTGGTATTAAACTCTCCGCTCCTCACACCCACTCACACCCACATCCCACACCCACACCCACCCACACCCTCGTTAATACGCTTTCATATAAACAGCTAAACCATCTAGAACGTTCTTCTGCTCTATGTTGGTAAATAAGATGTCAATAGAATTTTGTTAATATTGGATTTTTTTATGCAACAAATCCACCTAGAGATCTACCGCGACGTTTTCAATCTAAATAAGAAAAAAAAACCTTTCAATAGGATGTTGCTTATATTTTATTATGAAACATAAGAAAGTTATATGAAATATCGTATTACAAAATATAATCAATTGTTGAAAAACATTCATTTCATACTTAAAGAAATGCTTAAATTTGAGGATAAGTTATTTTAAAGTTGAATTTAACCTTGATTTCTTATCGAACTTATTAATGTAATAGTGAAATTCTTTTCAAATATATTCGTTTAATAATTATCAAAATTAATGAGATTTGATGTTGAAACACTACATAGAAACAGTAACCAAGACTTTTCAGTAGTTATTTTGGACGACAGTCAACTAATGGTTTTTATCTTCTCATTCCATAGGAATCAGCTTTATCTGCCACTTCTTTACTTGCTATTATTTTGATTCAAAGAAACTAAGTTCATTCAAGTCAGAAAAATCTGGAATTTGTCACCTAACATTATGCCAGGTATTTCTTTCATTCCTTTGCTCGAGCATATACGACAAAGCGTAATTGATAAACATAATTTCCAATCGTGTCATTCAGTATTATAACCAAGATGATCCTTTCTTTGAATTGACTATTATTCGACAAAAAGAAGTTATAGCAAATACTTCAAAGTAAGTTCATTTTTATGTGAATGAGCAGTACTATTAGTTTCAATAGTTACTGGAACAGAAACTTGTTTGTTATCTTTCTGTCCAGTGTTAAGAGCAAATTTTATTACTTTCAGTGATATTAAGATAAAAGAGAGACCTTTAGAATAAAAGAAAATTAACTTAGATTTGTTCCTCTGTAAACCTATTCCAATCTATTCATGTATCAAAATGTGGCATTTCGAGAGTTTTTAACGCATTTGTAAGCATAATTAACAGTTAGTTAGCGATTAATAGTTTATGTGTTCATTAAAACTAGTCGCCTATTTTGCGTTTTGCTAAGAAACCTTTAATAGATTTGATCAAAGATACTATAAAATCGTTGAAGTGAAAAGTTCAGAAATGATGTACACAAAATGACTCGATATTTTTGTGTATTATCTGAAAGATTAGACAATAATACGAAGAGGGTTAATTTAGTCATTAGCCAACATTCAAATATCGGTTTCCACTCAAATCTTACGAAATTATATGAAATATAAAGAATTGGTTGCTGTTACGATCAACTAGTTAGTATATTATTTTCAGTTATATATCGTTAGGTATAGGAGAGACTCAGTAAGCAGTAGTAAACAATAAATCACTTAGATGTCCTAAATCTTCTATGAAACTTTATTCAATAGAGGTGATTTTTATTTTCTTCTATAAAAATGTATATCAAAATGTAGAGCAGGATCTAGTGTTTTTTTATCTTCTTAGATTTTACGAAGAGAAAATGAACGAAATTTTAGGGCTTTCGAAAACCTTAAAACCAAAAATAAATCTTTGATCGTAAATGTAATTTTTATATAATGGTTTTCAATCTTTATTCAAAAACTAATTTTATGATATTTTGTGCGATGATTTATACTTTCAAAAATCAAAAGAAGATGGCCAAAATGAAATTATTTTTAACATATTGCCCATGGCGTAAAGGACGGGGGACGGTTTGCACGTAAAACGGCCCTAAATCGAAATCATCTAAGAGCACTTTATAAAATTGAATTTCATCTTCCTCTAAGTAGGAATAATGCGTCTCGACCCCTTTCAGTCCATCTTTCGAGACCTCTCCCCAACATTTCAGACTACGACAGAAGCATCATCAATGTCGAAATCCCCCTCACTGGTTAAGCGCGTCAATTTACCAAATCAAACTGATACTTGCAGGCAAGATAGAACCTTTCAAGAGCTAAAAAATGATCACAAAATGTTAAGGAAAATATTTTGTGCTCGAAAATTTTCACGGACCATACTGTCTGGATTCTACAGAAAAATTCATTGTTCGGATAGTATAGTCCCTGTGACTTCGACTATCGTTCCAGATACCATCGTCATTTTTCCTCTGCAGATAGAGTTTTTTCAAAGCTACAAAATGATCATAAAATGTAAAAGGAAATATGCTGTGCTCGAAAATTTCCAAGGACCACACTCCGGATTCTACAGACAAACTCATTATTGGGGTAGCATGTTCCATACGATCTTGAGTATTGCTTATGATGCCATGGTCAATTTTTCTCTGAAGATACAGCTTTTCCATAGCTACAAAAGGATCACAAAATATAAACGAAAATATTCTGTTCTCGAAAATTTCTAAGTACCACAGTGTTCGGATTCTAGGGAAAGGGCCATTGCTGGCATAATATGGCCCATATGATTTCGACTATTGTTCCAGATATCGTCGTCATTTTTTCTGTGCAGAGAATGTTTGAACAGCTGCAAAATAATACTAAAACATTAGGCTAGAATTGGGTTGCTTGAAAATGTGAAGGAGCGCAGTATCAGAAATTTTTCGAGTAATCCACGGTCAGTATAGTGTGCTCAATGATATGTTTAGCAGGTGTGATTTATACTTCGGTCTCTAGTACTGATCGAAAATATCATGTCGGTATGAGTGGTTCGTTTTAGAACTGTACACATCCAGTAAGGGAGACGTTAGAAACAATTGCGAGGCGATGAAGAGTCGAATGCATTTTCCAAGTGGAGTATGTCGGCTGATTGCAGACACATGACCACTACAACAATCACAGACATAGGACTTGCTGGAGTTGAGTTTATGCGAAATGTGATAGCGATTCACGCAATCCATTGCTTTTATTTTCTCCCCTCAGTGTGTAAGAAACAAATCTAACAAATTCCTCTCTTTAAAAATCTCTTCGTCTTATATCTCTCTCTGAGTAACATCTGCCCTCCAAATCACTCTCCAAGGAAAATGTTTCTCTCAACCTATCTCGCCATCTCTTATCCTCTCTCGAAATCACTCTCCATTATACATATCCTCCCTCATTCTCTCTCGCGATCTCGTATCTTATCTCCAAATCTCTCTCTATCCAACATATTTTCCATCGTTCTCCCTCGCTTCATAGCAATCTCTACCTTAAACTGTCAGTGGCGGATCCACCTGTTCGGCGAACCGGCGGCCGCCACCCCCTTGCGATTTTTTTTTTCTATTTTTCCTCCACAGAAATAAGAAAAAAAGTAGTGGTAAGACATCAAAAAGGGTTCCAAAACCATTATTTGACCATGACCGCCACCCCCTTGGGCAAATCGCCATCCCCTCACTGGTTTTCTGGATCCGCCCCTGCAAACTCTCTGTATTTACTATCCTTCCTCTAAACCGGTAAAATCACTCTTGCACTATTCCATATCCAACATCCTCGAAAGATTGCTCACACCTTGCTTTCTTACACATACATAACGGTTTCCTATCTATAATTCCTTCTATCACCTACTCTAATATTCACAACCGCACCATGATCGAAGATTCAAAATTCGTTCGGCATTCTATTTCCACAATTCGTTTTCTCACAACAACTCGATTGTGTGGTCAGTGACATTTTACGAGCGCACTAAATTTACTTTATATTTGGTGATCATTTTGTAACTCTTGAAAAGATCTATGCCACAGAAAAACTGCGAACGTATCAGCAACGATAATCACGAATACAAGAACCATGCTATCAAATCTATTGGGTTTCCCGTAGGATCCGAACAGTGTGGTTCTTGGAAATATTCAAGCACAGCAAATTTTCCTTTATATTTTATGATCATTTTGTAGCTTTTAAAAAACTCTATCTGCAGAGGAAAAATGACGATGGTATCGGGAACGATAGTCGAAGTCACAGGGACTATACTATCCGAACAATGAATTTTTCTGTAGAATCCAGACAGTATGGTCCGTGAAAATTTTCGAGCACAAAATATTTTCNAGTTCAAGAATCAAAACGAATTCGTCAAGGTTTGTCGGTTTTTCTATTGAAGAAATGATACAAGTTAAAAAAAATTTATTGATTTATTTTATAGAACGTTCTGGAACAAATCAAATAGAGAGAAATGAAGATTTTTCGAACAATCATCGAACAAACAATCCTCAACTAATGATTCCTGATGAGAACACATTATCACGATTTGTTGCTGCTCGACTCGAGTTGCCCATTTCACAAAGTTTACTCAATCGAAATTTCAAATTATCAGTTATCAAACGTTGCTGGGAGGATCAACTAAGATTAAAACGTTCGTAACTTAAATTCAATAAAATTTAAATTCTTCTATTTTTTTTTGTTTAGAAAATGATTTTGCTACTGATTGTGATTTATTAATTGCTTGTATTATTCTTCAAAAACAAATCGATCATATCAATGGTCATCAAGAAAATATTATTGTACCGAGTATCAAGATGAAAATGATTCGTGAGACAGAACAATCCAGTATGTTGTCAGTTATTTGTATGATCATATTAGTACTCGTTTGTAAATAAATAGGTTCATCATCATCCACGCCAACATCGAACGAACCATTTTCATCAAATTCATCGAATACTAATAACATAACCGAATCAAAATCAACAATTGCAACGATCGATCATCAATCAAAGACAGAAATAAAAGCTAGTTTGACAACGGTTTTAGAGTCGTCGAATTTGTGTATACTTTGTTTAACAGAAGATAAACGTCTTGCATGTATTCCATGTGGACATTTGGCAACTTGTGTTCCCTGTGGGCATTCACTTCGAACATGTCCAGTTTGTCGAAGAGAAATCGAGGCTTTTGTACGCATCTATATTTAAAGTCAACATTCAATAGAACGTCATGAAAAGCTGTTTTATTCGACTTTCAATTAAACTAGAATTCTTTTTATTGATATATCAGTTTTTATTTGAATAAAATCAATAATTTATTCAAGAAAAAAATTTGAAAAATTTTTAGCCCTTTTCGTTTTGAATCTTTGATGTCACAATCGAAAGTACTTGTTTGTGTTATATCGCGTTACGTGCTTCAAATCAAGTTTCATGGCAGATGCCATGCTTAATACTCGGCTGTTGCATCTTCGGTCCTTTTAAATATCCGTTATTTGATTGCTCAAATTCGATTTTATTCCGGGAACACTCCAGATTCTGAAAAAACTTCATTTTGTCCGGTCGACAAGTAGTTAGTCGCTTTTACAATGTACTTCATCTCAACAAGAGGTTTTTCACCTAAAGTCGACCAGAATGCTAGAGATTGCTTTGAAACTGAATTTTCCCGTGAAATCAAGCGAAGCAAGACTAGACATGGCTGATTTCTTTGATTCATCTGATTCGAAAATGAATTTCTAGATAGGAATCATAACATGATATTTGAAAGATGAAAGTTGTTTATTGGCGAATGTAACCAACTGAAATCGTATTAGACACAATATTCTGTCTGTTCATCGCTTGATTCACACGGAAAACCTTTTAAACAACGAGTAAGTCTGCAATCAAGACTCATACGTGACGGGCATAGGGCTCGTGAATCTATTGTCTCATGCAACAACATACAAGCATGAGTATATATAGACATGTAGAGGGAGGAGAAAGAAAAAGAGAACAGATAAGCGGTGCGATGTAAGAGAGAAAGAGTGATGAAAAGAGGAAGATGAATGATGATGATACGCAGCTGGGTGCCTGACCCACGAGGATATTAACCATGTGACGAGCAATTCATCACATCATATAATCAATTCTCATGATTTTATCAAGATTAAATTGACCATTCTTATATGTCGTCAACCCTGAATCAGAAAACTAGCGTATATCTGAAGCCTTTCGTATAATGAACATAGGTTAAATCATCTAGAACAATTTCTGTCGTCTCTATTATCACATTATTTAATAAAAGATCAATAAGGATATGCGAAGTATATGGGGTCTCTATTCGAAAAATAATATACTAGTACAAAAATTAAATAAAAAGAGTAAGGTATGAAATGAATGAACAATCGCAAAAAGGAAGTAATGCGATATTTCCATCGAAATCATCGAATAAAACATCGTACCAGATTGCAGCATATGTCACAACGCTTGAAGAATATGTCCGCATCATCCATTTCCGCACTCGAGATTCGTTTATTGGTACTTTTTGATGCTGTTGTCGAAGCCGACAGATTACCAGTTGCATTTAAATAACTGAATGGTTTATTCTGTCTTTGCACTCATTCGATTTACAATACACTACTTGACACAGTTGCAAACTTGGATGAAATGCAAAGCGAATCGACTTTTTCGACACAATAAATACATGCTAGCAGTGTATTATTCATCGTCTGTACATTCCTATACTTGAAAGCAAAACGAACCGTCAGTGCAAAAAACAGTGACTCTGATAGATGCATAAAAAAAACAAATGGTAACGAACGAATCTTAACAGTCCTATTGAATCGAAAGAGAATAGACATGGGCTTCGATTTGCGCTGGACAGAGATGAGACAGTCATCATATTTTGACATTGATGATACGATGAAAAATATTCTGTTTTCAATTTGTTCGACTCTCCCTCGGACAAAAAAAACGGCCTTTTTCCATTTCATTTTTGCATCACTTAATAAGTTGTTTTAGAAAAACAAAATATACCAGGAGATGCAGCGTGAAAAGAACTACAATGTGCAAAGTAAAGCTTATTTTAATTTTGCACTTTTTGTTTTCAAAAGAAGCAAAATTGTGTGCGACCAATTTTCGACGCTGGGAAAAAATCATTTTTTTCTATGCGANAAAGATCGAATCACATTATATAACAGCTCGGATTATTTCTTCTCTGTATAAAAACACATTTCGTATGCTTGTTGGATATTTAGAAATTGAATCACTGTTTTGGAAAGTAATACCAGGTACTGAGTTTTACATAGACTGGAATTTGTAGCGTTCATCACAACATAGGACGTATATTTACTTTTTTATCAGTTTGAACGCATGGTAGTTCCAAGAATCATTCGGTGAGTATCGATATGTGGCATTTTTAGCAACATGGTATCTGAATATATTTCATAATTAAAATAAATTTTTCTCTATCTTTGTCCCGTAGTTTTAGAACAGAACCTATCTCAATTAAAATTATAATGGAAATAATATTTTTTGTTTTTATCTACGATGGCCCTTATTTGTTGTCGAAATTTTCATTTATATTTGAACTCGCATTAGGCTTCCACTCTAAAAATCAGTTGAGCTAGGTTGGAAAGAGCTTGACAACGAATCCATTCAAGAAATTCTCGAATTCTGGCCTAAGATGTTCTACCTAAATCAAGTACTGTATTTTCTAACAGGAAGCTTGAAATAAATTTATTTTTTCAGTTGCAACATTGAAAAAATTAATAAAAAAGCATAAAATCTCCTTTTGTTAGGTATCAGAAGCAGTGATACCGTTCTTGACGCCATTGATAAGATGTATGGCGTGAAAATTTCGCAACATTTTACTTCTTTATTAGCATGGAAAACAATTACTTCAATAAATTGACATATGTTTATCGTATCTTGATATAAATAATTTATTAAAAATATTTAAGCAAGTATAAATGATGATTAAATGCATAAAAAGTATTCTTAAAAGATAAAAACCATAGTATTAGTTGCAGCAAAATAGAAAGAGAAAAGACTAGCTACTAATGAAGCCTTCACCATATATTAGTGATCGAGTATAAATTCGGTTTGTGTTTGATAAGATTTTCAAATGCTGAAAAGCGTTATCAAAATCACAAAAGACGCAAACGCTCTTCAAGATTAGTTTACATTCATATAGCATCAAAGTTTATGAAGATAACGAGTTCGGTAAGAATATATGAAGAAATAAAACGAGAGTATGTAATGTTCGAAATAATTTGAGTGATGTTTAGTACAGTTTTTAACCTGTCGAGTTCTCAGAATGTATTCACGTTCATTGTAAAATTAATAATAATCAATCTTTAACACAACATTATATCATTGATCGCATATTGCATGAACAGCCACAGCAACATCTGTGTTCAAATTTTAATATTTGCTTTAAAATAAGCCATCTCAAGTATTATATGGCTGAAAATCACGTAGGAGCTGAATGCTTCTAACAAGTATTCGGTTCAATTCATAGTCAACACTTCGAATTAAATCTAAAGCTCATGATCTAATTATGAATTACATGGTAAAAGAACACCAGCAACAATCTATCCTCTCATATATATCATTAGCCGTGAGGCAAAACTTCTGTCATTATTATGAAAAAACAAATCTTCGCAAAAATGAATCAACCTAATAATAACTCTATTCAATTATATCAATCTCTTGCAAACAATAGTTATGTATCACTCAAATGGAACATCTTATATATAAGATGAACATTTTTGAGAAAATATCTATTCAAATACGTTCGTCGAAAGAAAACTTAGTACATTATTTACTCGTCAAATAAGGAATGCGTCATAGGTAACTAGTTTCAACCAGCGCTTTCTCTTCAACTGTGTAACTCATCGAGAATGCTATGTGAAAGTCCCTCAGATAGTTCTAGATCACAAAGCCGATGAACTATTATCATTATAGCTTTGTTCAAATATACCGAATATTTCGAAGTGTAGCACGTCTCTAGTGCATAACATCAAATATTATTGTACTAACAAATCATTTCAATTGGTAGCTTTCTGTTCATATATATTTCTCATTACATCAAAAATATGACGGCAAGTTCCACGATGAAGGTCTACAAAAAATATATACATCAATAACAATAGATCTATTCATTTTTGCGTATATAAAAGCCAAAAATTATCTACCAGTACCGTGTCCGAAGATCATACTACAAGTGAACTATTCTGAGGAAGGTCATCCTCGATTATTTTACTCTCTAGCAATCGATGACAATAGAACACAAGGTTGAGTGGCTCATGCTATATGAATTATCCTAAAGAAAGTCATGGTCAATTATTTTGTTCTATAGTAATCGATGATCGCAGTGTACAAGATTGAAAAACCCATGCCATATGAATCTTTCTAACAAATGTCGTGTTCAATTATTTTATTCTGAAGCAACTGATCACAGCAGAACATAGTATTCAACAGCATATGTCAGATGAATTATTATAATAAAGCTTGAGTTCATTTATTTTAGTATTATGTGTTCGCCAACATCAAAACACATTATTGAGCAGCGCATGACAGATGAATTACTCTAACTAAAATCGTATTCATTTATTTTAATGCGTTGCGATAATTAACATTAGAAGACGTAATTAAACAGCGCATGGCATATGAGCTATTCTAACTAAGCTCGAGTTCATTTATGTTACTATCAAACAGTCAATAACAGTGACACTCATCATTGAAAATTGCGTAGATGATGAATTATTTGAAGAAAAGTTCTGTTCAGATAAATTCTATAATGACACCAAGAGTTAGCTTGGTTTGTATGAAACATAATGTTTGAAATATTGAATCAGTAAGACAGTAATCAGATTCAATTAGTTCAATGATTGTTCAAACGCTATTCACAAAGGACATTCTCGATGTTTAAAAAATACAATTCTCTGTTAAATGAAGACAGCAATACATAGAGAAATTAGCTCCAATCAAAAGATTAGGTAGATCGCACACCATTTTATACAATCCTCGCCTCTTTTTCGAGGTCCCTACTTCTCCATACTTGAAAGACAAATTTTTCACACATCACAAGAAAACTAAATAGCAGGCTCTACGCGGTGTTCAACAGTGAAGAAAGCTGAATCCCGATATCTCTTACATCCCCATCGTATGTTCGTTTTCCGATCCTATTCCCGTACCCTCACCGTATGCTCGCATTCTGATCGTAACTCCACAGTGTTCTCTGCACTATCCATGATTATGTTATTTTTCAGTCTTCCAATATATGCTATGATTTGAAAATCTTGAACACATTCGAATACTGAAAAGGAATTCAATCGGATAAAGTAAAATCCTCCGCCAACATTAGAAACTAAAACATGTCATTGAACTGATTAATGGATGCTCAGACAATTGGAAAAAGCAGATTAGTTCTGTTTGTCTGATTTTGTGAAGCACAATGAGAAATAAGTGTTGAAGTATGTAGCGTGAGAGCTGATATTGATCACCTCCTCGCCTACTGCATAGCTATATGACGAATAGACAGTCATGATGTTTTCGATTTTGCAAGCACAAATTAAGTATTGAAATGAATAAATATCCAGACAAATAATCATTTCAAAATATAAATTATGTGATGCGAAAAAATCCAGAAAGACGTATCAACATGTCTGTGATGCTCTATAGGGCTTTCTTTATTCTGAATTTCGGAGTCAATAGAGTGAGTGATAGACATGTTGAATTTTTCGTCATTATAAATAAATTGTCCACATCGTGTTTATATTTTTAGCTTCTCAGCGATCGTGCTGACAGAATTGATAGAAAACAACGAAAACCTAATAAGTCAATCCAACTAATCTACTACTACGATCTTTCTCACTCGCATGTTCATATCAGAAATTTTATCGACTGGCTTGTTGGACTCGCTTCAACCAGTGAGCTGACAAACTAGTCTTGTCATCAGTAAGAAGGTAGAAAGACATCTGCTTCTCTATGCTTTTCTCGTTATCATGAATTATGATACAAGAATATAAACTGACAAGTGAAAGAGGAGACATTGCGCCGAATACTTTCATTTTCTGATATTGTGCTCTACTAGCTTTCTTGAAAAACTAGAAATATGTTCATTCTCCGACGAATTTCTTCTGAAAGCAGTATCACTATCGAATTCGCATCGAACATATGCATAGAAATCATCATCATAAGGATTGGTCTGATTGCCGCTCTAGTTGACAATCTGATTTTTCTGTTTCAGACGAGTACGTACAAAAGTACTCACTTCGTCCAACGTGTTCATGTGTGCTTGTTTTTCACAGTAATTCTGACGCCAAATTTTGTCAGCAGATTGTACTTACTGTGAAATACGCGAAAAATATTATTTTCATGTGTTAAATGTGTATCGATCGCCTTAGAACGTCCACTCATCTAGGTAACAAGTTTCTGGTCCCCTTTGTGATATTGCATAAGCTTGAAAGAGCATTCTGACTAATCATTCTCACTTTGCCATTCAATCTGATATTGTTCTGACAATTTATTAGCTCGCTTTGAGAACTTTTGAATACTGAAATTAACAATCGACAAGCAATTTCGTAATGTTGATCTTGTGAACAGAAAAATATTTTCGTGAGTTTCGTAAATTGGCATTCCATATCAATAGACTTGATTCAGACAAATCTTTCAGACTCGCAAGCAGAGCAACAAGCAACAAACAGTGAGTATTCAATTCACCTAAATAATACGCAGTGTATGTGACAAAGGGATGAGCTTGGTGTCTCTTACAATGATCTGGAAAATCCTTTGTGCCCACCAAAGTTAACAAATAAAACCGTCTATCCAATCATAGTTTATTCGATCAACAGTTTTTGTTCCACTCTTCATATAGCTTAGCACAATGCTGCACAAAACACACAAGTATGTGTTTGTGCCATGCAAACCTGATACACTTTCAAAAGTTGAAAGTACATCATCACTTAAGATCTTCTGACAGGAACCCAATATCCTTTAGAAACATCGAAAGTGTCCGTTTTGACTGGTTATCAGTTAAATTGATCAGTATTTCAATTGTTACTTACTCTGCTCCAACTAATATCGAAGCTCTTTGTGACGGAATACCACTACGAATTTTCGTACATAAACGCTCGGAATCTTTCATGCAACAGAAGAGGTGACGTTGAGAAGGCAAGAACCAAGATGAACATGGTTTTTTTAAATGTACTTCGAGCATGTCGTCAGGCTCGCTTGCAAGACTATTTGACAGCTAAGGAGTACATTCTACTACACGACGCGTCGCTCACAAATACTTCGAATCACGTTCNACCCCCCCCCCTCCAGCCCCCCCCCCCCCCCCCCTCCCTGATTACAGACCTTAGCAACCAGCATTAAATAATCGATATACGTTACAGTCTTATTTTCCATTTAATCCAATGCTTATTATATTAAAAATGTTGAATTAAGAAAAAATAATTATGAAAATGGAAAATAACCAGCGAATAGTAAAAATAAAAACGAAAAATAAGGGAGCTCGTCAGAGAATAAAAAAAGTCTTGATTTTACACCTTCTGTATTTCGTATTAATATAACGAAGCTGAAGAATATATGTGAGTTCCACATTTCAGCCCCAAAGGAGTTCCGCTAACAAGCTTTTCTTCGAAAATATGTAAGTTCCACAAAATAAGATATATGATGTTTTTGAAAAATGACTTGCATGTATAATTTGAAATTACAGTGTATTAGTGCATCACTTGGAGGTCTATTGATCATTTTCTTTGCAATTGGTGCTAAGAAATCACAAAGAAATATACCATCTAATAATTATTCTTTTTTGTTCTCTGCTATGTCTAACGTGTAAAAAGGCTTAGTTCATCAGATTAAAACTTGAATTTATTAAATATCGCTAAACATCTTCTCTATTTGGCTCAAACTGAATATGGATCTAAAAATTCTGCAACAACTACCGATTAAATTTTTGCTGCCGAACGATTATTTGGAGTTCTGAAATCATTTAAAGACAGCTACTTCAATGAGTTGTATGATTATGATACTCTCGAATTTGATGATAAATATGCTGAAATGACTGATGCAGAAGAGAGCGATGATGACATCGATGATTACAATGAGAATGAACATTTTGATATACAAAATCAGTTGACATTAGAAGAAATGAAAAATATAATCTAATGGGTTGACCAACATCAAAGTGCCAGATTTTCAACTAAATCCCATCGATTTAAAAAGGTGAAATCCATGAAATATAGTACAAGGCTTAGGGAATACATTGAAAATAGCGACACAAGATTAGAAAAATTAAAACAAATTAAAAGATTTATATTCAACGAATTCTATCTGGAACGAACAATTGAAAAAGAAGCTATTCATCACGATGACCGTGAACTTTATGCAATTCAAAAAGCAAGAGAATTAAATTGGAATACATTCAAGGCAAGTAAATCGTTTATCAATACTTTTAAAAGAGAAAATAGAATATTATCAAGAAGATATAATAAAATTATTACTCGAACTAAATCAAATAGAAACGTCTGCAATTTAAATGGTAATTAAATTTTTATTTGAACTTTAAGTTCCTATGTCTTAATATAACATACATATGTATTCTAGATGCTGAAAGTTGGATCGAAAGTAAAAGAACTGTGAAATTAAAATATTCTTCTTATCAAGTTTCAAATAGTGATTGCTGTTCATTTCAACAAGAATATGTGTCACCAGGACTCTATCTTTTACTGGTGAACGAACAACAGAAGTGGCTGTTAAAAAGAAACACAACTTAACGCACGCGTATACAGTACAATCTGTTACATCAACTGATGCCCATTTATTAAACAAATTCTTTCTCATCCTTCAAGAAAAAGAAAACGAATTCGGTAAAAGAGTGCAAAAAAGACTTAATTGTATCACCAAATATTGTGGTAGGAGCTTCAAAATCAGAAAAAAGTAGCAATAAAAAACATCATGTTTTTTTAAATAAAGTTTTACGTCCATTGGCTGGTAGAAAATTTCTTCTCTTCCTTGATTCTTGAAAAATTCAAGCTGATCTAACAAAATTTAGAGCAGTATTTCCTAATCAAGTCAGTCAGTCAACTATTGATTTTTCCTGAAGGATCAACTGGTTATATTCAACTACAGGATCTATCCTTTTTTTGTTCATGGCGATTTATTCATGAAAAAATCGAACATTATACTCATATCAATCGAACAGAAATGACTATGAGTAATCGTCAGTATTTCATCAGCACACACTCTGTGATTCACAATCAATTGTCTGCTCCATAATTTAAAAGTCTCATTAAGAATGAAGCTCTAATCACAAATGAAACAATTGATCAGATTGAAAAACTAAAAAATGGTTGCTTCAAATTCTATGATCTATACTGTTCAATTAGCAATTGCAATAAACGAACACTATTAATGTGTACTTGGTGGAAAAAAGCTCTTTTGTTACTATCATCTGATTCAAGAGCTACATCTGCAATTGTAGGACATTTGTTAAAATATTATATTATATAATATATTAGTTTCAGTTGAAATAACATTGAAAGTATTCGTGAGTTAAAGATTCTTATAACTACTAGTTGATCTTTATCTATATTAATAATACTCAAATTCCAGAAGACATCGAAACTAATGTAATCTTAATGTTATTGATAAATTTCAGAAAGATTCTTATAGTCTACTATTGAAATCCTCCGTTGATTGAATAACAAATTAATGCAAATAATCCTAATGTTTCTATATACCCAAATCGTGAGTACCATAAAATTCTAATATCTTTCTCTGGCATACCAAAGGCCACTAATATTTTAACTTTGCTAGTTTGTTGGTTAGAGCTATCATTTGACCCGAATATGTGCTATCTTTTTAACGGACAGTACAAACACCTCTATTTGTGAGATGCAATTCGATGCAGTCCCAGGTGCCACAATGTGATGGCAGATATTGAAATGGTGATCTATCCATTTATTGAGTAAATAATGAACAAGAAAGCGAAGATGACAATCGATAAGAGTAGAGAAAATAAGATAAATGTAAAAAGTTGAGAAATGAGTAGACTGAATAAAACAGTAGAGAACAAGTATATCACAGAAGAAAGTATGAAAGATGAAAAAAATTATGAGTATTGAGTAACTAACGTGAGACAAATAATTGGTAGAAGAATCAGAATGCGACAATTAATACAGAAAATAAAGAAATCATCTACATGAAGAAATTAGATGCGCATATGAGAAGAAAGAGAGAACATAGGCAATAGTTAGTAGCGTCACAGACCTGTTATTTATTCAAAAACAAATGCAGAAATTTCAAAAACCAGTTCTGTCATCACCTGACAGCTGTTATTTTTCAATTTTCTCACTCCCATTCTTCAATTGGGTACCAACTAAGAGGGCGGAATGTCTTGATGCCGGAAATCCACCAGATAATAAACGAAAGATAGATGAAGAATAATTCGCTGATGGACGAAAGTCGAGTCGGATGCCAGACCATTTTGCGTAGCATGCGACGAGCTTGTTCGGGCTGAGCGTGAGGACCCCGCAGTCGATATTGGACGATGGATAGCGGCCCTAGCATACACCGCAGCCAAATACTCGGCTCTCTCAGCAGTTGACGGAGACTTAGGTCTGGCTGGCAACCAATTGCGCGCGCTATGTCGTCAGAGAACAATAGCTGATCATTTAGATTGGTGACGCGATCAGTGCGGGTCTTCGTGAGCTTGTATTCAAAAAAGCGCACATAGGTGCGCGTATGCTTAACCATCGTGATCTTTTACATAAAAAAAAACATAATGTTACATTTTAGAATCTGTTAAACATCTGCTGATCAGAGTCAATTCGTCTATCATCGAAGAAACAGGGTAAAAGAACAACTTCTTCCACTTTTTCACGGAACAATCCAAATCAGTGTATTATGAAAAAATTTGCTCTTTTAGCAATCCTATCGTTCCAGAAAACAACGAAATCCTTTTACAGAATATACTGTCAAAAATTTTCATACTGTAATTAATACTCAAATCCGTTTCGCTTCATTGTCAAATATTCTTTGAAGATCTATTCACTCTATTCTATCGGGTTCGAAAATGAAAAAACATCGATGATAATCTGTAAAACACGTCTATGAATGATGCAACATCATCAATGGAATTGATAATTGATGGAAATGGATGATTTCGAACAAACATCGAAGTTCATTCGTGAAGATGAATAATGCAACATTATCGATAAAATAAAAAATTGATCTTCATTAATGATACAATGGCATATTCACTAACAGTACTATATATGACTTTATGATGGTTAACCCTACTTTGGTCGAAAGGTAAAAATATCGAAAGATAAAAATGTCGAAAATACGGGATCTTAATGTGGATGTAAGAATTAGAATGAGGGTGAAAGAACTTCTTTTCCCATATACTATCATTTTCAACATTTGTACCTTTCGATATTTCTATTATTTTTGTTTTCGATATTTTTATTTTCGACATTTTTACCTTTCAACATTTTTACTTTCGATCAAAGTAGGGTGAATCTTTATGATAGACAATAATTGAATAGCAGTTTCGCAAAAAGTCAAGCTAAATTTCATCATTCTCTTTGTTTGGTCTACTTGAAATCCTTAAGACATTGTTAAGATACCACGAAAAATGTATCAACATAATGACGCTGGTTCGGTAAATATCTCAAAAATGCTCCAAAGATACTAGATACGTTGTGAAAAAAGAGTAGAATAACAAACATTTGTTCAGGATACAACTTTTATAAACTCTTCAAGGGTTTATGACAGTAAGAGTATATGAAAATGATAAGAGTTTATTCTTTTGGAAGCCAAGAAGAATGGTCTATTATTCTACATATCAGGGTTTTGTTATGTCCAACTCTCACTCTCGTGCTCCCTCCTTTATTGAAAGTCAAATGGTAACTACATTGAAAAAAAAATGGTACCATACGGAACTTTAAAAGCATACCGAATTTTGCTACGAGATCGAAACCCATTCTTGGTTTCGCAAAAATAAGGTTTCGTACAATACAGGTTTTCTCCTGCTTTCAAAAAGGGTTTCGTAGTCAAAATTTCGCACCGACTTCGATGCAACCTCATTAAACCTATACCAATCCATGCATTTATATCAATCTTCTTGTGTATACACTTGTTCTTCTAAACGAAGGGGGAAGGTTTGTCCACAAACCGGTCCTATTTAAAAATCACTTTGGAAAACAGTTCTACCTTATAAATAATGTTTCTCCCTTCACCACTAAGCCGCTTTCAATGCACATGAATGATTTTCCTGAACACTTCATAGTCCATTCTATGAGATAGCCCATCAGCATATTCAGAGCATATTTCTGTCTGTGGTAGCATGATCCAATGCCTATAATCACTAGGTTCTTCAATGGAGAACAGACTTTTTTCCAGAGCAGACGAAGCTTTTTGAGCGCTACAAAATGATGTCAAAATATGTATGAAAATATGCTACCTTCGATATTTTCCAAAGTACATACTGCAATAAGCCTCCAGAAAAGGCATTAGATTTTACAGCTGTATTCACACGATCTCCATCATCAATCATAACACCCAAGTCTTTTTTTCTGGGTTGACAGATCCTTTTCACAGTCAGAAAATGATGCCAAAATATATATGAAAATATGCTGTCCTCAATATTTTCCAAAGTGCATACTGCTATAACCTTATAGAAAAGGCATTCGATTTGGCACCTATGCTCACATGGTCTCCGCCGTCGATCATAACACCGGAAGTATTTTTTCGTGGCAGAAAGATCTTTTTAAGAGGTACAATATGATGCGAAAACAGGTATGAAAATATGTTACCCTGGAAATATTTCAAAGACCATACTGATGGAATCAGATGAGAAAGGTATAGAATTGATACTGGTGTAATGGATTCGGACATTTGCTATCTTATCAAAGAATTCACCGGTCACGATGCTGACAGCATCACTTAAATTGAATACGATTAGTGCACAGAAAATTTTTTATTTGCCGCGACCATTCAGTTTGACTGAACAGAGATCATCGCATTGTGTGACATGTAGCCCGTATATCCTTAGTGCCGCCGGTACATCGGAGTACTTGTGAGAACCAAATGCATAACCACGATGTACCTTTTATTGTACTTAAGACTTGCAGTTCCAACTGTAAAGAATTCCAGAGAATGCTGCCCACGGAAATTCAAGTTTAGTATAAAAAAGAATTGAACTTCACCGAGACGACAATCAATTCCATACTTTATTTTCCAAACAAAAATTTTCGAAGTCCCATATATGATAAAGAAATTCGTCTAAGAACTAGGCGAGATTTAGATTATCTAGGTAGTCCAGGTGGCTTAGACGTCTTTATACTATAAGAACGCATATAAGCCCGCCGATTTCTCTCGGTTTCAACAGACCTCAAAAATATGCAGACCTTTCGATACAATACATCATGATAAACTATCTTCAGAGAAAAACCGCGATCGATCGTCGATATAGCGCACATTATAACGGCAGGTATATCGGCGGTCTACCGGTGGTTTTGATCTGGTTCGAATGGTATCGGTTTTACATATTTGGAAGAGCCTCCAAAACTCGATTGTTGTTCACACATAGTGAAATCATCCGTATTCTCGATTATGAGCGGCATGACACTAGAACAGTTCGACAACAATTGGCGACCAACATTGTAAATAACCGCTATACAAACGGTATCTCTCAGTTTGAACCTTTCTCCAACATTAAGAACATAAATATCTATGCACCTTAACTCTATGCCATTATATGTATATATTTCTCTATGATCTTTCTCTTGAGAAATAAACTCATCAAATATCACTTTGCAACATTCAGAAACGAAGGTAGTATACTTCTGAGCTACACGATCTCATGGAGTAGACTCTAATGATAATTGAGCGCAACACATTCAATACTCCACGTCTTTGACGTTTCATCTATTCTCTTTCTCCAGTTTCATAGGCGATCTCCATGATCACAAAAGTCAGTCGTATATCATAAGTCAACAAGGCAATCGATTACAATCTCTCAAACTCTTGATTCAAACTTTCCAACAGTTTTGAAGGCAACATATTTTCATATACATATTTTGGCATCATTTTGTAGCTGTGAAAAAGATCTGTCCACTCTGAAAAAAAGGCTCCGGTGTTATGATTGATGACGGAGATTGTGTGTACTTTTCTCGAGGCTTATTGCAGTATGTACTTTGGAAAACATCGAGGGCAGCATATTTTCATGTATATTTTTGCATCATGTTGTAGTTCTCAAGAAGCTTCGCCTGCTCTGGAAAAAGGCTGTTCTCCATTGAAGAATCTGGTGATTATAGGCATTAAATCATGCTATCACAGGTAGAAATCTGCTCTGTACATGCTGACGGGATATCTCATAGAAAGGTGTGGATGTGGGTCGTGTTTGACCGCCGAATTTGGAGGATAGAACACCCACACCCATCCACCTACAGCCTACACTCACACCCTTCTCCAGAAATCATCAAAATTTTACAAAAATATCTGAGCGATCTCTATTTGCTCAACAATAAACTTCGTAAAGGAAAGCATCAAGTCTGAAGCAGTAGTGTAATATCTAAAATTAATTTTAGAGTTAATACAAATAGTTAAAGACAAGAGAAAGACCAGTTGATTTGAGTTTCAGATAGGTGAACATCTGTCAGTGTTATAGGTGAGAGAAGAGAAAACTCTAGTTTCGTGCGAAATCTTTAGAAGGTATACCACGAAACCTTTTACACTTTGAAAACTTTTGCTGATATTACACAAAACCTAGTAGATTTCGAAACCTTTAAAAGGCTTCGTTCGTTAGTACGATACCTTATAAGGTATGGTAAAGTGGCACGAAACCCATCGAGTTCCGCAACGTGCTTTTTTTTCACTGTAGTCGTTGATCCAAAATATTCATCAAAGACACGCTTCAGACGGTACTGAAATTTATAGAAAAAGTTTGAATCGATTGGACACGATTGATAGAAATAGTATCCAAAAATAGTGAAAAGTCGAAACATTTTTTTCTGTAAATCATCTCTGGAAAACAATTTTACTGCTGAAGTAAAATATTTTGAAAGTACGTTTGACGGAACACATTACTTAATAAATCTGTACTTAAATAGTCTCTGTGTTGATAAAACAAATACAGATTTCGTGGTTGAAACACAATAGATGATGATTGCAAAAGCTGAATTGTGGATAGTTGAAATACACAGATAGCATAAACTTGCTTGTATACTTATTCCAGAAACAAATCTTAGTTTTAAAAAGTTAACATCTCTTTGAATTTTCTTTCCTGCTAACTTAAGTAGATAAATATTGATTTTTTTCATTATCGTTAAGGTCTGTGTCTGAGTTAGAACAGCATAGAAGACTATTCTTTAACTCGAATGAAAATCGCAAAATATACAAGAGTACAGCATTTCTGTCGACAACTTAAACTCTAATCTATTATCTAGTTAATGATCGCTCCAATAATATTCATCTATTGGTGATATTTTGTCTGAAATGCCAGTAAAATGAAGCACCTTAGGTGACAGTTCGTAAACCACTACTTATGTGTTGCTTGGTCCAGCAGATAATTACCTCATTCCATCATTGGTTCACATAACCGGCATTCTCTTGAAAGATGCCTAAAAATTGACCGATTGGGTCATAATTTTTATACTGATTGAAAAAGATTAAAAATCTTCATTTTTGACCGAAAAAGTAGGCTAAAGAGAATACTTTCAAAGTTTTATGTTGGTAAAGCATTAGTCGCTATTCATCTATAGAGTTTCTCAAGCGAATCGTGTCAACCTCGTTTCCGGGGATGACCTACAGGAACTGTAGGATTGTTTCAAAATGCCTCCGATGTTTTGATTACAAAAGCAATTTCAATAGAATACGAATTTCACGGAAAAACCAATGAAACTTTACTTCCGATGAGAATGTCACAGTCAGGCTTTAATGATGGGATCTAGAAACAGCAATCGTTCTAGTGAAAAGCGAATAATTCAGAAGATTAACGAAATTCTTCAGAGAAAATCGTGGGAAGTTTCAAGAATAGGCTTCATTCAATAGTAATGCTTTGAAAGAACTAATTTTCCCAGACCATCTTATGATCATTTTGTTCAGAATAGTGGATGAATTCAGAGATTTTTACGTTTGAAAGATATGTATTATAACTGAAGATACTAGATGTAACAGTTGTGTTTCACAATCAGATACATGCAATCAGAATTTGGATTGTTCAATGTTAAAATCCTTGCATGAAGTTAGGCGTGAAGAAAAGTTGGGGTTTGAGTTGTTGTACGTCTATTGCTCTTTCTTACGTCATGCGCAACATTGATCGAAACTACTTTAATCAGCTCGACTTTCATTGTCGATATCGACTAATACAAACTCAAGATTTTGGGTTCGGCTTTTTAAAACTTATTATAATTAGTGAAAAACTTATAGAAATGTTTATTTTGAATTCTAGAAAGCTATTTTGATAAAAATACCGAGCGTTGTACTCAAGGCGCAGAGAATATTTTCATCAAAATTTTATGAGATAATTTCTGCAGTGCAGCAATGTGAGCTTTTATAAGAAACAAACACAAAAATAAGTAGATACGAGCCAAGCGCATTTCGGATGAATAACTATGAGCTAATTTTGTAGCTTCAGAGGGAAGCAGATCTTTGACGGAAATTGGAAGGAAGTATTAGTTTCTGTGGGCGATGACTGGCAATATTAAAGATGGAGTAACTGTGATGAGATTTGAACCATTTTTCCTTATTTTAAGTGCAGCGATCTCTTTCTGTCTTTCAGAAAAGGGTAAGCAAATCTGAAGGATGAGCGCTACTCGTATCTATCTCCTTAATTTAATTTCTTAAAACTAACCCATCAATCTATCACCCTAACTTATCTCCGAAATCTGTATCTGTCTCGCCAAATATGGGTCTATTCCTCTATATCTATATCTATATTCCTGTATCTATGCCGAGACAGCTTTGAAAATAATAGACCGTTTAGATAAACTTTATATTAAGCATTTAGGAACGACGTAATCATTAATATTAATAAAAAGTGAAGGCCAGGTATAACGTAATTCATTAATATTAACGGTTAACGATTCGCTTAACCATTAATATGAAGTTTAATTTTTCTCTGTTAACAGATAATTTATTGAAAAATAAGTGAATAAGTCATTGGCGTAAGGGTAATATTTGTCTAGTTAATTTTTCTCAGTAAGGAATCTCTGTTTTGCGAAAATAACAATTGTTTATAAAATTTGACTACCAGCATTAAAATTTGTGATTGTTAACCTGAAAAAAGACAGCTCAAAGAGTTTGAAAGATCGTATAGAGATTCGGATTTCTCGATATTGAAAAGTTTTAGTCAAGTTCTATAGAAATAAATCATTATTTTTACAAAGTAGACCTCCCTGATCGAAAAAGGATAACTCAAAATTTCGAAAATTTGAGAACAGATTCGAATTCCTTAACCCTTAATATCTTTAATCTAGTTTTAGAAAAGTCATTATTTTCGAAAAATAGACCTTTCTTGACCCAGAAAAATTGAACGAAATAGTATCGTTCTCACGCCAAGCATTTATTCACTTAATTTTGAGCAAGTTATAGGTCAACAGAAAGAATTTAAACTGAATAGTGACGGTTAAGTGATCCGTTAACTGTTAATATTGACGAATTAAATGATGCCTGCTGCCCGTTTTTTATTCATATTAATCGTTAGGTAAAGCTACTTAAGATTTGGGTGAATTAAGTTGCGTTAAAAAACGGTCCATCTCGAATGATATGTTTCTTTGGACCATATGTTATATCGCTCAAAGATACAGCAGGGAAAAAGAGATCATTGCTGCATAAGTGAAACATTCTCTATTGGCCCAACAGTAAACTTGATATAGAAAAGTATGAAATCTAACAGCCGTAATGTAATATCCACAATTGATTACAGAGTGAATGTAAATAGATCAACAGAAGAGCGAAGTCAGATCCGTCGAGTTTCTGATAGATTAGTATCTCTTCACATTATAGATGAGACACGAAAAAATATTAGTGCAAAACCTATTGGCTTCCATACCTTTGGAAGGTACACTACGAAACCTCTTCAACTAGAACAACCTGGATGGGTTTTACACGAAATCTATTGCATTAAAAAATTCTACTAAGGTTTCGTCGAGTTATGCGATGCCTTAAAAGGTATAGTAAAGTTCCACCAAACCTCATAAGTTCCGTACGGAACCATTATTTTTTCAGTGTATACATAGTCATAACAAAAGGGAGAAATTCATGAGATGGAAAACCCCATATACACGAAAGAAATGAAAAAATCCAACGAAGAGAGCGAAAGAAATAATTCAAGCGCGAGAATAACAGATGAATATAGGAAAGAAAGAGAACAGTAAAGGTAGTGGAGTGAAGGATATATCCTATTGCCTAACAGGTTTATTATCTTTAAATTTAGGATAAAGATATTATGAGTTATATATGAGGATGGACTATTCTAGTTTTAGCGAAAAGAATGACATTTTTACGCATAAACAAGCATTTTTCAGAAGTTTCTTCTTCAATATCGATTTATAAAGATTATATGTGCCTTTATATATGACACTCACCTTTATCGTTCATTTCAGTGAGCCTATCAGAGGTTGAGAAACGCTTATTAATGTTATTCTGAAATTTGAATATTATGAAATGTTAATTCGATCTTTTTGATTTTTTTATAGTCTTGGTTTTCAATAGCGCATCTATCTAGTTATATCATAAGCATTTCCTAAACCATTTCCTGAACTATCTTAGAGTATGTGGCCGTAATGCACGCTTTCATAAACACTTCCGCAGCGTTTTTGAAAGGGTATATAAAAATTTTACACATAGTAAAAATAGGTTTATGATACATTACACTTCCATAAGACCTTAAAGGACTGATTATTTCACTCTTTTTTATAGTGCAGTTCAAACGAACAGAAGCTCTTGAAAAATTAGCTTGACTTTTTGCAAAAATTCTGCGTAATTCTTTATTGTCTGTCATAAAACCACATCCTGTATTATCAGTGAACATACTATAATGAAGAAAAACAGACGCAAACAAGAGTGTGCATCGGCCAAGAGCATCATGAGAAGAAAATGTTGGAAAGGGTATGTTAGCGCATGAAAAATTTGAAGTGAAAGATAACATCGAGACAATAGAGACGAATACGAAGCGAAAAATATAATTCAGTCTAATTTAAAATATACAAGAGAAAATATCAAAGAAACTCCTTAAATTAATGAAAACGTGAAATAATAAACGTGATACTACAGAAGGGGAAGCAATGGAGATGAGCGAAGGCGGGGGGGGGGGGGTCAGAAAGCGACAGAAAATAGGGAGACAGAAGATAGAGATTATGTGATGTGAGGGTAAAGGAGAGAAGACAGAAGTAGCGACAATAAGAGAGGGAATAGTGCGATAAAGTCAGAGAGAGAGGAAGGAGTAGCAATCAATTACTCACTCATTGCGCGTCACTTTTGTGCTTCTGCTGCTCCAGCGAAAAACCCGTGCAGTTTGCTTATTGTGTCGAGCATATCAGGGACCGATAAAACAAAAACAGCGAGGAGAGCGGAAAAAAGAACAAAACAGAACGATAACATCATTTGCGAATGACGTCATCAGAGTGACCGATGAGTAACAATCGCTGGCTTTCAGTACGCCAAGAAGATGCATATACGCGAAGACATGCATCCAAACATGTCACCAACTGTTTTAGATGAGGGCATTAGTCTGAACGATATGCGGAACCAAATGGAATGCTTTTTCACTATTCTGTCATTCTCTGGTAAAGAACAGGTTACAAGATTATATATCTTCACGTATAGTCGTTAACTGCAGCAATTCTAGGCACTATGTGATGCCTCACAGAGACATCTTACGCAACAAACATAATAGGACCAGACAGAGCTCATCAAGAGCAATCGACTGATACTAGAACGAGCATGAAAAAGTTTTCAAATGTTTTACGTTACCGAAAAAAAACGTTTTCTGTTAGAACGACTGAGAATGCGAACGAATGAGATCCATCGATGTAGATACATGAAAATCGAGACCATTTATCGATGCACACTGATTTTACGACACTCACATATAAAGTATGTGCTTAAATTTTATAGTAAAAAATAGTTTCCTTCTTCTTTACAGTTTTCTCCGTTACAGATGCTTCTATCTTATAGACAAATGGAAAGGAAGAAAGGTCAAAAGCTCATATTTTAAGATCGAGAGAAATATCATAGAACTGAATGAATTAGCGTTCCTATAGACTTGAGCACAACGAGTAGAAGCCTGCCAATATGCCGTATTAGTACAACCAAAAGATACTGAAAATAAGTGATGCTAATGAAAGACAATCAAGCGGCCGTTCGGATCGACGGTAGCCGCTGTTCTGATACTTCAAAGTGGACAAATTAATGTAAACATTCCTTGAAACAATAGATCACAAAGGAAAAGAATGAAATAACATAGAAGAAATTGTATTACTTAAGCGCATTTAGTTTTTGAAATTGAGAACGTCAATCATTTCTAAGTATTAGTCCTTTCTCTCATAATATTCTCTTTCGTTTCTTATCATAAATCGCACTCATTGTTAGAATTTAGAATTTTAGCCTAACAGAAATCGTGCTGATAAGTTTTCATCTGGATGTATCGATGGAAACTAATATGTTGGAGACTACTTGTCGACGAACATTAATATTTTTTTAAAAGCTTATATGAAAAAACGTGAAATGACTCTCAAATTATGCGGGATCGTTGATTATTCTGAGAAAAAAGAACGCATTGTCATTGATCAAAACAAAATTATTTCCTCTCAAATAAAGCGTATTTGTACTTTAAAGGATACTTTTGGACACAATGGGTATAAACCTTTTAAAAAACGCTTTCGCCTCAAAGATCCTCTAAATAGTCTTTGTTTGATTTCAGATTTAAAAACACTTAAAGATACGTTACGGTCAATGCATTCTTGTAGGATTTACCAATGGCATAAACCCTGCAATGAAAGTATTTGTTATGAAACACAACGAAAGAAACTGCAGAACAATGACCTATTAAAGATCTATGCTGCTAATAAACCTAATAGAATACATCAACTATGCTGTACCCTATAGAATTTATAAATTCGAAACAAAAGAAAAATCCTTTTGACAATATTTAGGCCGACAGCTTTTATTAAAGAGTTTTTAGAGTGAATAAACTCAAAATTGGTTTTTGAGAACAAAAAAGAAATGAAGTTGAGGGTTGGTTAAGTTTGCCAATCTTTTACAGCCTATGTTCTCGGATATGTATGACATCAGCTATATGAAGCGCATTTGTATGTCTCATGCTTGCAAGGGTATAATGAATTTATTTGAAAGCGACAAATTGGGATACTTCAAAAAATAAATTCGTGCAAATATTTTATATATGCAACTCCCGAAATAGATTTTCAAAAGTACTTGCAATAATGTTTTTCAAGCATGTTATCTAATTATATCAGAGATTTCTGTAGTTGATGTGTAAAACATATTTTTCGTTTTTCTTACCTCATCAGGAAGGGTGCGAGAGCCCGAGCAGAGTAGAGCGAACCAACGTGCCTGCATTTCTGCCAATGGTGGGATGGCACCGAAGGTGGGTCGCACAAAACCGACGAAGAAGAGACCAGCGCCCATGAGTGGATGAACTGAGTGCTTGTAAAGATTGCGAGAGATGCGTGCATCCCGTCCAACTTGTTGTAAGATTTCGTCGTTTATGTTATCATCAAGAAAAGCAAAACGATTTTCGAAGCCTGTACAACAAATGATCTCGTCCACCTCTTCTTCGGTGCCATCGACGAAGATGATTGAGTGTTCTCGCAGCTCTTGTATGGCTGGCTTCCTCTGACAGCCGTAACAGGCAATGGCCTCACTCAAACCATCATTTTTCGTCCCAAATGTATTGTGATAGTTACTCGTAGCAAACTGTTTGCGATTCAGTTCGAATGTTTTTCGACGGATTTTCAGCTGACGTTTTTCTTCCTCATTTAAGCCTTCACCCGCCATCCATAGGCCATACTATAAAAATAAGAAACATATAAAACGAATGTTCTAGAACTCCAAAAGTGAAGATTTGAATAGTTGAATGACAATCGGAGAAAGCTGAGTAAAAATTGCTGATTTGCTCCCCTCCCCCCCATTTCTTCGATTGCGATCGAATTACGACGCAGTTACGCCGTAAGTGCGTCACAGTCGCTAAAAAGACACGACATGGGCAACATTTACATGTATAAGCAACCTCTTCATCTTCTCTCGTTTACATTTGACTTTCAATCAATTCTCTATCAATTTTCACTTGATTCTCGCTGTGTAAAATTTTGGATATTGTTGATTTTATTATTCGGGATCATAATTGTGATAGGTTTCGGATTCCGATGAATACTATGCATTTTCATGACCTTCCGCGGATTCTTGACCTTCAGCACCCGTCAGAAGTTACACATAGGAAGTCAAAAAAATGTCATAAATGTTGCTTAGGTGCATTTGCTTCAAGGTTTTTATCAATTCAATGCATTAGTCTTACCTGATTTAAAGGGCTTTGTATGTCATCGCCTTCAAGTGTACGTAAACCCCATCTCACATTAGAAGACTCTTTGGTCAAAAGTTTGAAAGGTGTATTAGAAGACCTGAGTCTTCTAACTGGATCAAGAAAACAATTTCAAAATCTTTTTTCTGAAGGTTTTTTTCTTTCTGCGGGTCCAACTCTGCTGTCAAAATGATTTACAGGCTTGTTAGATTATCGGTAGATATTCCTTACAGTGAGAATCCCCACAAGACTGTACATTCTTATCTTGCTTCAAATTTTTGAAGTTTTTTGTCCTGTAGATAAACACAAAAGTGTTGCAAAAAACCACGTTACTGGATATACAAAACGATTGTAAACAATAATTGACAATGATGGTGATATAAGTACTGAATATAAAGCCTTTTGTGTTTATAATTTTTATAAACGAAAAAATAAAAATGTGCATGCTGTTTTTGGGCCCTGATTGTATGCGTGAGAAGCGAACCAGAAAGTGGATGAAACAACATACTCGTCGTAAAACATCGCTATGGTCAAAAAGTCATTATATTTTTTTATCCTCATATAAAATTACAATTGTGCCAGTGGAGAAAAACTACTCAATAAGATCAAATTCTAAAAACTGTAGTTGGTCGGCGAGCTCTTTTGAAGTGTTTATCAATTCTCTCTACCTATCCAACCTATTACAGTTCTAAACTCGAGTTTTGTTCTAGTTATTGTTCGGATGAAAACAACGCAACAATAACTTTTGATAGGAGTTCACGAAGAAGGTTCTACTTAGAAATATTATCAAAACTGCCGTAGTTGCCTGCAGTTATCACAAAATAGTAGATGTTTCCATGATATAGAGTAGAAGAGGTTGCCATACCCAGCCTTTCAGTCGTTTCTCATCAGGCAAGTAGAGGCGTGTAGACACTTTCCAATATGCTACGAAAATCCAGGGCACTCAGTAACTACTAGATCAGAGAATAACTACGCCTAAGAGTCTATAAGAGTTTATCGCAGCTGTTCATCACAGTTAAATCAGTTGTTAACCTGACGACATTCGTTTAAGTTCGTCTTGTATACAATAATCTAAATGTTTCTTTCTCGTGCCAATGGTCTGACAGTGTGACTTAGGTCGACAATTAATATTTCAAAACCGAAAAATCCGCAGGAGCAAAGAGCATATCTAATTTAACGTAGAACCGTTTTGCAGATGGTTACAATGAGTATGGCTTAGAACTTGATTCCTTGAAAAGTAAACCATATGCTCCTCGAATGGACTATATTTTTATACCGATTACTTTTGATTGTCTTGCACAACTAACACACTTTTTAATATTCTGAGTATGTGTGAGCAAGAGCTCCTTGTTTTCATAAATTTCAATAGACTTTAGGGTGCTTCTCTAAGTATTGATGTATTTATTGGAACACGAAACATCAGACAGTAACAGAAATCTAATAGGAAAATAACCACTTTCATGCCACTAGAAACATAGACCGCTAACAAAGGAACATTCCCAGGTGCCAGAGTACTTTTCAGTCGGAGTTTCGCGCATCTTGTATCCCATCGTGACCTATGTCGACGGTAAAAAAAGTCAGGGCTTCTGGCTTGTTTCTGAGGAGATCTAACGTTTTTAGTGAATTTTCACTCTAGGGCATGACATTTGCAACAAGACCAGGTTGTCGATTTTTGACCTGAAACTTTGGCCACATAAAGATGGCATTTACACTAGTTTCCATAAAAAAATACATGCTGTATATATTACCTATCAAAAACGGCCTCTACCTTGAAGGCTCCACATTTCAGAGAGTCGTAGCTCAAAAGTTCTTAAATTTTTCATGGAAACTAGTCTAGATGCCGTCTTTCTGTGGCCAAAGTTTCAGGTCAAAATTTAACAACCTGGTCTTGCTGCAAATGTCATGTTCTTTAGTGAAAATTCACTAAAAACGTTCGATCTCCTCAGAAACAAGCCAAAAAATCCGAACTTCTTTTTATCATAGACACAGCTCATGATGAGCTGCAAGATGCTCGAAATCTCGACTGAAAAGCGCTGCGGTACCTGAGAACGTTACCTTGTAAGAGAAAACGTGTCACTTACGTGCATTACTATTCATAATTATGCCCCTGGAAAAAAATAGCTGCAGTCAGCATTTCAATGATTCTGTCACCATAATAAAATGATTTTTTAAACCTAATTACATATTTTGAAAGCACATGGAGCTTTCTATCGCCCTGCATATTTATCTTTTAGTTTGTACTGAGACATTATCAAAATAAATCGAGTGCAATGAAGGCACCCTCATGTCCAGATTACCAACATTTTTTTTTCTTATTGTCGTCCCATTGAATATTTTACTTTTATCATCACTATAGAGGTAGCTTTTCGAAAAAGCAAATATGTATTCTAATAGGACTTGAAATACTCTAGCATCCTGTATATATATCTTTTATTTTGCCTTTGTTTCTTGTAAACAAAATTGGCCACGTTGAACACAACCTCATTTAAGAAAGACAAAAACATCTACATGTTTTGCTACTTTTTTATTTCTCTTTTGAAATTAGCATTGTTGTAAGAATAAGTTTTTAGGAAAGAAACTACACAATCTAATAGCGCTTCAAATTCTCTATCATTCCATATATTTCTATTATTCTGTCCGAAATTTTTTCTTCTATATATCCACGTATGACGTTCTGAGGAATCTCATTCCATACTGCTGCAACTAATCTTTCCAAGTGCTGTTGAGAATGTGGATGCCGTTGTAGAACATAGTTATTCATCCACGTTCAAACGTACTCAATAGCATTAAGATCGAGACTGNCTAATCAAAGTTTGCATAAATAAACCGAGATTAATTTCGAAAATTTCCCCAGATGCTAATGAATTTTCAAAAATTTCCCCCGACGGCCGTCGGCGCACACGAGTAGATTCTGCACCGCTGATTTAAACAATCAAAACCAAATTGAGATTTTTAAATCAGTATTTTCAATAAGTCAATCAAACATTTTACTATTATTCCATATCGAATTTAATTGTCCATAACCTTATTCTGTTGAAAAATTAATCAATTCAGACTAAAAGTAATAGTTTTTTTTTTCAATACTATCATCTTGACTAAACATACTTTTTAAATAACGAATATATGAAGATTTACAGTAAGATGCAAAACTTTTTGCCCTTCCGTTAGCCGACTCTCTCCAAGTATATCTCTGAAAGTTTCTGGAGAGGGTTTTTGATAACCTTACAGAATACGAGGCGTGGTATATATGTAGCTGCGTACTCTGTAAATCGTCGTAAATAAAAAATAGCATTTTTATTCAAGTATTTAATATTGTTAAAAAAGCAATCAGATAAGAATAGTTTCGATTCATGCTCTTTTTTTTTCTACTTTTCTAGGTGATACAGCCAAAGGCATATCAATGCTTTGTGTGTTTTTTATGATGTTTCTGCTTTGTAATAGGAATTGATTTTTCACAGGTTACATATTTATTTACAAGATGAAAAAAGAAAGAAAAACAATTGTACATAAACTTTTTAGAAAAGTATAGAATTTTTTGTCTTTTGATGGTTCTTCGGTCAAATAAGAGGATAACTAGCCATGGTAGCAATACCACATTGGTTTTTATTGTTTCGACTCATCCAAATATATCCTTCCATACCCCATGATGTACCCCATGAGTTTTTTATAATATAATAATCATTTGAACTTGTTGTATCATAACCAACAGCTAAAACACCATGATCAAGTTTTGTTGATGAACAAGCTGGTTCATTGTAAACACCCGATTTATAAAATTGAAATGAATCTTGTGATGCATCAATAGCAACTGAAATAGGACCAATGATAGCAATAGCAAGTTGAAGATCATCTTCATTCTGAGCTGTGATATCAATATATCCCTAAAATATCATAATTATATATTTAAATAACTTCGAATTTTTTATAAAATAATTCATAATTACAGTATCAATGGCACCAATATTAGCGCTTTCGAATCGACATAGACGATCAACACCTTCATATGGATAGCTATCTTCAGTATCAATACCTTCATTAATTTTGATATATTGAAAGGCACGATCCATTAAGCCACCCCAACAACCCATGTTACCAACAAAATCTGAGCAATCAACTAAGTTTTGTTCTGAAAGTGAAATAAGTTTTTTTGTCTTGGCAAAATGTTGACCTTCAAGCGCGCCAGTGGCTGAAAAAGCCCAACATGAACCACATTGTCCTTGATCTTTGACTGGTGTTACATAACCTTCTTTACGCCAATCTATATGAATATATTTTTGAAGATTTTGTCATTATTTTACAATAACCTAAATCAAAAAAAGCCTACCGATAGACTTTGGAAGGACAATATTTGATGGAGCTATGAATGTGTGGCGATCATGATTGTTTTTTATTTTTAATGCTTTAAATCCATTCATTTGTTGTCTGAACTGTTCATTAGTCTATATAAACAATTATAGTATATTTGCATATATAATGATGAGAAAGAAATCTACCAAATCACCAAATCGGTTCATTCCTAATGTATAAGTATGAATGCCAAGATCAGCTTCAAGATTATGTTGATGAATTTTGGCAAGATTTCTTTCCCAAATCTTTTGACTATCAATGAAATAAAAAAAATATTGTTTTCAAATTGTAAAAACTCTCTTATATCATACCGAATATTTTCTTCTTCAGTTGTATTATATTGTTTTTGATAGACACTTTTGAATAATGCCCATTCATTGCCAAGTTGATTATCAAGTACAGGAGCACAATAAGCGCCTACGAAGAGGACACAAAGAGCAATGAAGACTTTCATTGTTGATGTTGTATGCGAAGACGACGGTTTTATTAATTGTTGATGAAATGTAACTAAGTCGCTGCGAAATCATTGTGTTTATTTATATTTCTCATAGTCGTAATATCATACAGAGTTGACGTCAAGTGTTGTCATATGATTTCAAATGAGCAAAACATTTGACCAATGTGATATGATCATAAAAGAATAACGCTATTTGGATATCTTTAAAATACTGTTTTTCATCCAGGCTTCTCATAGAGTACTATACGAAAAGTGGCAGGTGATAAAAATGTACTTTTCATTCAAAATGTTTTATGTGTGCATAGTCATTCATGGGATGTGTGAATTTAGTATGTACGATTTTACTGTAAGTTAATAGTGCGTACTTTTCTTATAGATAAAGTTAAAGAATTCGTCATGAGGGGAGGGGGGACTATGAAAGATGCGCATGACGAGAGTTGCGCATGATGAAAGTTGCATACGCGCATGATGCGCACAGAATAACAAATTCTTATCTACATCTTGTAGGATAAAAATGAAGAACAAAGGAATACATAATGGAAGCAAAGTTGGTTGGAAAGTTGAATGAAAATATAAAAAAATATCAGCTCAAACCATCATTTTAAGGGAAAAGTCCATTGTGAGGGGCGCTTAAATCTTAGCAATCAAAGATTCAGTCATTGGCATAGCAATATATAAATTTTTCCACCATCATTTATGAATTGAACAACAAAATGCCAATAGTTTTTCATAATTTTTAGTGAAATCCTTCTCTTAAACTTTGAGATATATCAATAGCATTAACTATCAAATCAAATCAAAATAAATAAAAAGACAAGAATTCTTCGCTCAATTTATGCAAACACAATTCAGACTGCATATACATGTAGTAGTAATCAGCGATGGACACGACTCAGCCTTCTAAAAATTCGAGCCCAATCAAAAAGAATTAAACTCCTGCAGAAATAATTAAAGCTATGTAATTTTTATTTTGACTCGTTTGCCTTATTTCAGACTATTATTATTTATATCCTTCTCTCTACAATAGCAGTTCCTTGTGCTTCACCAACTTCAATAAATTACCTATCACTATATCGTTTGTTTGAAACTAACGATTGAATTGTAGATATTATTATCAAAAGAAAGAAGAAGTCAAAGTAACAGCGTTTGGATAATATTTAAAACAAATATAACGATGAACAAAATTACATCTGTTTAGAAGCTCTTCTACTTGAGAAAAATCATAAGAAAATGACTGTAGAGGAAAGCGTAAACGTTTTTCCTGATTGCATTAGTGCAATGTCTTTGTATTTCACTGGGAAAAGACAATTTAAAAAAAACATTGCTGAAAGGGAAATGAAGGTGTCTCAATGAAAAAATACCTATAAAATATAGAATATTAATGTAGTCTTTGATTGACACAGTTTTGAAGTATAGCCGATGCGAAGTGGACTATTCGCATTCAAAAATAAAATAAAATTCTACACATTCTTTATCTTCTACAGGACATTGTCTAATGCCTCATTTACTTGACGCTAAGTAGAAACAAAACTATCGAAATGTCCACTAGATTTACGCATAAGCAATTCAACTGTAAACCGCACTACAAAGAGATATATTTTATAGGGCGAAAAAGCATTATGCACTCCATCTGTTAAATAAACATCAGCAATTAGTTAATGATTGTGANTCAATAAATTACCTATCACTATATCGTTTGTTTGAAACTAACGATTGAATTGTAGATATTATTATCAAAAGAAAGAAGAAGTCAAAGTAACAGCGTTTGGATAATATTTAAAAAAAATATAACGATGAACGAAATTACATCTGTTTAGAAGCTCTTCTACTTGAGAAAAATCATAAGAAAATGACTGTAGAGGAAAGCGTAAACGTTTTTCCTGATTGCATTAGTGTAATGTCTTTGTATTTCACTGGGAAAAGACAATTTAAAAAAAAAACATTGCTGAAAGGGAAATGAAGGTGTCTCAATGAAAAAATACTTATAAAATATAAAATATTAATGTAGTCTTTGATTGACATAGTTTTGAAGTATAGCCGATGCGAAATGGACTATTCGCATTCAAAAATAAAAGAAAATTCTACACATTCTTAATCTTCTACAGGACATTGTCTAATGCCTCATTTACTTGACGCTAAGTAGAAACAAAACTATCGAAATGTCCACTAGATTTACGTATAAGTAATTCAACTGTAAACCGCACTACAAAGAGATATATTTTATAGGGCGAAAAAGCATTATGAACTTCTTCTGTTAAATAAACATCAGCAATTGGTTAATGATTGTGATGATGCAAAAGACACTTTCTTTCCTTGAATATTTAATGGATCTTGTTTAATAACAATCACATCTGGCTTAGTAAGCGTTGATAAAGTGGCTGCACTCATGTTACTAATATCATATCCAAGAGTTAATTTCGCTTTAGTAATTGATCACAGAGAAAAATGCTTCGCATATTCTGAATCCATCATGCCACCATTGCCAACTTCGAGCACTAAATGAATATGATAAAATAGATTAGACTAATTATAAAATAATCACTTACTATCAGAATCATTCCAACCACTTGAACCTGGTTGCTGAGCAAGATAATTGTTCTGGAACAAAAAGAAAAGTATTCAAATATGAAAGATGTCAACTAGGCTTACGCGATTAATATTGCCAATCATTGAAGTCCAATTATCTTGAATATCATTTTTTATTCATCAACTTTTTCCGAGGCTAGGTGGCCACAGATCCGCTGGACTAACACCACCTTTGATAGAAAAATGTCAAATAATATATGAAAAAGTGTTACCAGTTTGTATGCATACTACATAAAGAGTAGAAAGAGGGGTCTTCCACTTACATTTTATGCGTCTCGCATAATTGAATAGTCTACTGCTGCAGGAGTTTCATCTAGATAACGACCATCAAGTTTCAAATAATCTATCTGTTGTATCGTCAAAAATAAAATTTGACTTGCACATCTAAATAATGATCAAACTGGAGTTTTCCAGAATGAACATAATCTAATAGAGTTGAAATGCCACTGGGACAAGTTTTTGGATCAGGTTGAATAATCCATTGGGCATCTTGACTTTTTTGCCAGACACCATCCAAATTCTCTACGAAAGACAATAGAAAGATAATAATTTGTATATACAAAATAAAAGAAAAAAAGACCATATTGATATCCAGTTACAGTAAGAGCTGTGGCTATCATAGCATCTGCTGTTTGTCAGATTATCGTTTTATTGATACGACAATCAAAATGATTCCAACTGTTCCATCCATCAATAGTGAAAATCGTGCATAATTTTTTTCTCTTACTCATTTGAGGTGTTCTACCAAGTTCATTGTTCAATTCATGAGATAAAAAATAACAAGAAAAAAAAATGTTGATATTATCATGGTGTCGTAATACCACAATGCGAAGAGAAAATAAGTTGACGAAAAAAGAACGTTCTTTTATATTTCACTGTGCTGATAAAAGAAGGTAGAGTCGCTTGCCACATCTAAATTCTTATCTATATTTAGATACAAGCATGTATTTTGCAAAAAGATCTATGTCAATTGTTGATAGTTTTTTCGCACTAGGATGTTATACAATTTATCTTCAATTACTATCTGGATCTGATTTTCTTAAAAGTTATATTAAACGATCATTGATTAACAAAATCAGACTTATATCGAAGCTTGTCAACCTGCACTGTATTCATCGGTTTAGTTTAAATTTCACACTAAACACTTTGATATTATATGTAGTTTTTAGTCTTTTATTTTGGTTGTTTATCATGACATTATTTGTCGACTGATAATATGAGCCACGAAAATTAAATTCTAATAAAAACTTTACTTAAAACGAAAAGATATAATGCAAAATTATTGCTAAGAATATATTGCTAATCATCATCTATACAACATATCAAAACGACATCAATTAGATTTGACCTGCTACGTGCACTTGGAAAGATTTTAGTTCTTGATGCTTTCTTACAAAGTGCGAACATATTGTTGAAGCCAGCAAAAGTTGCAAAATAAAAAAGCTTGTTATCGTAGTTCTTTTGGCGCTAAAATATGGAACTTACATATCTTCTTCATCGTTATTATGCTAATATAACATACGTCAAATAACTAATAACTAATAGACGATAGTTGCCTTTCGGGAATAATCGACCGTCAAAGAAACGATCTGTCTTATTTGTGTTCGCATTTTGCACAGTATTTTATTTTTCTTTATTTGTTTTTACTGGTATTCTATTCTTTATTTCTTTGTTGCTATTTGCTCATTATTTATTTTCTTGTTTTATTTATTTTTTCTTAATTGACTATTATTTTTATTGTCCTAACTAATGATTTAACTGGTAAAGCAGTTAGTTGTACACTCGTATTACATCCACAACAGATCTCAACCCACTAATTATACATCTTTAGAAACTCAAACTATCTTTCTGCAAATCGTAATTTTTTTTATTAAAATCCAATTTTTTTTAAAATAAGTTTCATAATAAATAGAGAATTTTTCACTGATTATTATTAATTACATCATTATTAAATGAAATTAGTTGCGATCAACAAGAATTGATTTTTATTGTTTTTAATTAATCAGTTAGAAACGATTTGGAAAAATAAGAATTGGAAATCAAATCTTCGCAACTTTCATCAATATTATTCATTGGTCAAATGTAAAGTTTGAGAAATTCTTTGACAAAATTTTTTTAAATTTAATAAGAATGAAAGTTCACTTAAAAGTTAAAATATTCATCATATTAGGTGAATGTAACAAATAATTATCGATTATTTGTTTATATTCTTGCTAGTCCATCCTTGTTTTCTTTCTTTTCTTCCTCATAATTATTTATAAATCGTTCAATTTGTGTATTGTTTATCAATCGTTTCGCTTCATATATTTCTTGATCTTCATCATCTCAAAGTCTTCCTTCACTAAATTCTGACATGATTTTGAAAATTCATTCTATTAACAATGTTAAAAACTGAATCAAGTATTTACTTTTGTAAAAATTACCTGAAATTAATCATAAAAATTTTGGTTGAGCTAATTTTTAAATTGTAATAAAAAGAGACTTTAAATATGAAAATATTTTTCTTAATTCTTTATTCAAAATCATTATCGATTTTTTGAGAGTGAATGACTCTATTTAATAATTATCATTACTTACTACTGATAAAGGATCAATACTGAAAAATGCTCAATAATGATAAGCCAACATTTGTCTTTTTTTGTAATGTGAAAATAAATAACCTCATTTGGCAACATTCAAAGAGATTATACAACCAATTTCTTTTATGTGAGAAAAAAAGACATATAGTGGATTTTTGACGATTTGGTATGGTTGATTTTATGCATCATTTTCTTTTTTTCATTGAACTAATGAAAAGAGCTTTACTATTTCCTATTTGTTTTCTTCAGTTCGAACAAACATCACAGAAGTGACAAATATGATAAAAGATGCTATGAAAACAAAACTAGGATAATCCAATGCAACAAGTGTACTATTATGATAGATAAGAATCTCTGAATGCACCAGTGTGCATACAGATATAAGAATTTCAGGTTTGATTTCGATTATTAATTATATTTTCTGAGTTTTCTCTTGTAATTAATTAAGCAGAACAATTTAAAAGTAATACACCGATTATAGTTGAGAAAGAAGTTTCAAATTCATCTTAATTCAATTATTTCTTCTTCGTCAGTTTTCATATTAGAACTAAATAATAAAAAAATACATATTATGTTTAATGTACGTAGTTTTATGTATCTTAGTAAATTGTTCAACATCACTTTTAGAGCGGTTTTTTAAAAAGATTATCAGTAGGTCAGTTACTACAAATTTCTTCTATAAATATCCAAAATTCTAATTGGTTACGTTTATACATGTTGTTTGGGAAAAATAATTCTCATTATTATACTTTCAATAATGAGCCAAATATTCATTGTCTAAGATTAAACGAGAAAAGCTAGTCTAGTTACTTATGTAATCAATTCGATTTATTTTCTATATTTGAGAAATTTGACATTTTTCATTTTAATTGTTTACTGAGAAAAATTTAACAATAAATACCCTGATACATAGAAACAAAAGCTTGTTAGTGCAGCTCCTTTGGAGCTGAAATGTAGAACTCACATATATCCTTAAAGCTTGATATCGTAAGACATCATATGTAAACTGAAAAATCTCCTGTACAATGTAGTTGTTTTTATTGATAATCGATTACAAGAGCGAGACTTTATTATTTATTTCTACATTTAAAGCAGACTTTTTTTTGTTCGAGAGCGCCCGATTTCATTTATAATTGTTGTTATGCACTCGATATTAGTCAGTTTTATGTTTTTTTTTGATTTGACATTATTATTTTTCTTCACCATCAACTAGCTCATAAATCAGACTGTTATAATAATGCATTATATATGCATCAGCAGCTCTTACCGTACGACTATGTATCTAAATTAACTCATAAATAGTAATATTGTTTATTTTGTAAACTGATAAAGAGATCGAATCATGCTTTTTATGTTGATTATATAATTGCTATGGTAGACCAATCTATTACTACTTTTCATTCTTCATTTTTAAAATGCAAGTTGAGATTTTAAAAAAAGTCGACAATATCGCTATTAAGAATTGTGACAAATGTGATAGTTTTTCCAATATTAATGAAGGCGTTGAAATATTGTATAACAGTCAAGCTTATATTTTTTATACTTTTCAACTCCTTTTTTTCTATTGAAAAAAGAAATTTGAAGCCTATTGTGCGCGGTTGCTGCGGTTTGTAATCGGGGGTCAAGTTAGAGAACAAGCTAATTGTTTCGACTTTTTTCTTTATACATGGCAAGTGAGGTCTCATATTTATTCAACATGAAATAGGTGATACTAGTGGAAGATGAAGCATATGATCAGTATTGATGTACAGTAACTTGTTCAAAAGCGTAAAAAAAGTGGCTTCTTAAGTAAAGGGACCCCTTTAACGCTGAAACGCTCGCCTAAGATCTGTCTGGCTCCCAACTAATTTCATTTTAGTCTTATGTACACGCAACGTCAGATTAGACTACCTCGATCTAGATGTGCTCCAGTGAAGATGGGTACAATATGATGTTGACGTCAGCCGTTCGTCATTACTGGTTGTTGATGTGATAAATTATCTCGAAATAGAAAACGAAGCGGCCCTTTTGTATATCCTTCGAAAAGTTTTACAAAAGGATTTATGGCAGTTATAAATCGTTTTCTTTACTCTTCTAATGGGTTTATGAAAACCAGATAATCTTTCATAAACTATTCAGAAGAGTTTATAAAAGGGTTTATGAACATCTCCTAAACCCTTTCAGGGATATGACATAGATTTTATAAACCTTGTTTACCTTAAATCAAATTATCATAAACCGTTCGTAAAGGTATATGAACAACTCCTAAACCCCTAAAGGATATATTAAACCACTGTTTTTTTTAAAGTGTTTTGATTCATTCGTATTATTCATGTAGAATCTCTCTCGTTCTAGCACATTCTCATGAGTTCTTTCCGTTTCCAAATACTTGTATATATATACAAGTACTGTCTTTCGTCTGCTTTTTTATGCCCAGTTAGTGTATTGTTAATTGTCATAGGTGACTGAATAAGATTTTTTGCCTTTACCACTTTGAATAGAACGAGTCATTCCTTAGTCATATGACTTTCGATAGGATTTTGAGAATCATAACTCATTTTTGTTTCATTTAGAGTTAACGATACGGTAGTCTCATCGTTCAACAAGGAATGTATCGATCGATTTTCCTCTTCACGAAAAGATAACAAACGAATGTAATGAAACGAATTCATATTCATGCCTCGTTTTCCTTTCTCTCTACATAGATTTCTTATCTTATTTTTTGTACAGATAATTAGCACCGCAAAAAGTTGCATATTCTTAGATTGGTTTGTGATCTATAAAAGAAATTTAAAACTTTCTACGTAGTATCACGTATTTTCTTCAGCAAGAATATTTTGTGCATCGCATTATCAGTAAGTAGACATAGTCACGAGATACACGTGCTTGGTATCGAGCAAAACTGATAAGAAGAGCACATCTTTCTTTTCTATTCACGTTTTTCCTTCCGGACGAATCTACACTGTAAGGCAAACTAAGAAATATTGTCTTCATAATGGTTGGTAATCATCTCTTCTTATTTATTACGACTGTGTTGTTTTTTTTCAATTGCTTCCCCATTATTAATGCCAACTCAAATGTGTATCGATCGATTCAAAGTAGAACATGGGATCAAGCTATCTCTATGGCCAAAAAATTTGTTTCACAATTAACATTAGAAGAAAAATGTAATATGACATCTGGAGTTAAAGGTCCATGTGTTGGCAACATTCTATCTGTATCGCGTCTCAATTTTACTGGTCTTTGTTTCCAAGATGCACCATCCGGTGTTGGTGATGGTGTTCAACGTTCAACTGCTTTTCCGCCTGGTATACAAATTGCAGCTACTTGGGATCGAGATCTATTCTATAAACGTGCTGTCGCAATAGGGGAAGAATTTCGCAGTAAAGGTCTTCATTTTGCTTTGGGTCCAATGATGAATATCGATCGAAATGCTCGACATGGTCGGAATTGGGAAGGATTTGGTGCTGATCCATACTTATCAGGAGAAAATGCATTTTATTATGTTCAAGGTCTTCAAGATCAAGGTGTTGTTGCAACTGCCAAACACTATATCTGTAATGAACAGGAAACTCATCGTTCCTCTGATGCATCACGTAATCGAATTCGTCCACAGGCGACTAATTACGTGGCCTATTCAGCCAATCTTGATGATAAAACGATGCATGAAATTTATCTTTGGCCATTTGCATCGAGCGTTGCTGCTGGTGTGGGTTCGGTTATGTGTTCATACAATCGAGTCAACGGTACACCAGCTTGTCAAAATAAGAGAACTTTAAATGAGCTGTTGAAAGAAGAACTTGGCTTTCTGGGCAATGTGATGTCTGATTGGGGTGCAACAAGAATTGGTGTCGAATCAGTTTTAGGCGGTTTAGATATAGATATGCCAGGTGGTGACGGACTGATGGGCAGTGTACTTGTACCAGCTGTTCAAAAGGGAACTATTCCAGAAGCCAGAATTGATGATATGATTACTCGAGTATTAGCACCTTATTATCTTCTTGGACAAGATCAAGGATATCCGACGATCGATTTAGATCGAGATGCAATTGGAGATCATTACAAGATTAATCGTCAAATTGGTATGGCAGGCATTATTTTACTGAAAAATATCAATCATGTCTTACCATTTAATATAACTACGAATTATTCCTTTCTTGTTTATGGAGAAGCTGCAGGTCGATCTAAACACGGTTTCGGTGAGGCAGGTTTGTTACAGCTTGGAGGAGCTTTATATCAAGGCGGAGGTTCAGGCTATGTTGAACCAACATACGCTGTAGATCCTCTTACTTCACTTTTGTCCAAAGCTCGCAAGTCTCATCTGCAAATTCGATATATCACGAACCAGTTGGATGTTGACGTTATTAATGCCTCGTTCAAATTTCGTGGCTTCGCTAATGCTAAATGTCTTGTTTTTATTAGTGCTTTCTCCTCTGAAGGAGTCGATAGATTAGACCTTCATGCTGCAGATAATGGTGATTTACTTGTTAGAATTGTTGCTTCAGGGTGTTCTCAAACTATTGTCATTGTCAATAGTGTATCACAACTTAATCTTGAAGCATGGATTGATCATCCTCATGTCGTGGGTGTCGTTTGGTCAGGTTTGCCTGGATCAGAGTATGGTCCAGCTCTTGTTGATGTACTATTTGGTGATTACAATCCAGGCGGCAAACTTGTTTTTACCTTGGCTAAACACGAATCTGATTATGGCACTGATATTAGTCTAACTGAGAACTCGAATTATAGAGAAGGTGTGTTCTTAGATTATCGTCACTTTGATAAATACAACATTACACCACGATATTATTTCGGATATGGTCTTTCATATACAACATTCTCTTTCTCTCAACTTAATATTTCAAAAGCTGCAGAAGGTCAGCATACTGCTTCATCACAATATCGACAACGCCAAGCAAGATCTTATGCTAATATTGGTATTTCAAGATTTTATGAGCCTATCTATGAAATAACATTTGTAATTACCAATACTGGTAAAGTCTGTGGTTCAGAAGTGCCTCAACTATATCTCGGATTTCCTTCTGAAGCCGAAGAACCACTAAAAGTATTACGAGGTTTCGAAAGAGTGTACTTAGCAGCTGGTGAATCCAAGCAAGTATCGTTAGTACTAACACAAAAAGACATTTCATATTGGAATGTTGCGAATCAGACATGGACTATTTCTCGTGGCACTTATACAGTATGGATTTCAAACTCTGCAAATAATTCTGATGTTAAACTTGAAAGTTCGTTTAATATTTGAATATTTTACTGGAGATATAATTTCTGTGAAAAAAGTATTCATACAAAATATTTGCTCATTTTTCAGTTCATTAAATGCAACTGGTGAGAGTCAAAAGCACATCATATGGCTTAAAATTCGCCATTCTTTTTGAATATGGGCTCATGAAATGTTTTATCCATTTTTCTTCGAGACTCATAAAGAAAGGTTCGGAATTTCTGAGAAATTAGCTTGACAAGAATGTTTCTCGTGCATACTCACTAGTTGGGTCCGAAATTCAACATTTACAACTTTTATTGATGTATCAGCTAGTCGAAAAAAATTGATCTTGGACAATATGGGGTGTGCGTGTGGGATCACACTCATTGAACACCCGGAATACTCTTGTCGTATCTTCATCAATCATATTTTCACCAAGTTCTATTTGAAGATGTTCATGATTAAATAAAAACCAATGAGTAAAAACAAATCTTGTATCATGCTGGAGCCTAGTGCATACTTCAACTTGACTAGCAATTAGATCAAGATTGATACGAAATAGGCCCATCCATGCATTGTATATTTGATTATGACATTGAAGCAGAATTAATCCAAAAAAAAACAAATGTGCCAATAAGAAAATATCTTTCAAACATTTTCAGGCCATTTATGTTGTGTATCATGAATGTGTTGAATATGAATAAGTTTAAGTAATAGTAACAATAACGATGATTTAGTGGGTGAATCCTACTTTGGTCGAAAGGTAAAAATGTCGAAAACGAAAATAAGGCATCAAGATGTGAATGTAAGAGTGCGGGTGAGGGTGAAGGAACTTCTCCTCTCATACACTATCATTTTCAGTATTTGTACCTTTCGGTATTTCTATAATTGTTGTTTTCGATATTGTTGTTTTCGATATTTTTATTTTCGACATTTTTACCTTTCGACATTTTTACTTTCGACCAAAGTAGGGTAAATCGATTTGGTGTCAATGTTAACGGATCTTTTCTGCTTATGCCAACATAGCATCAAATTTTTCTCAAAAAGTACATATCTATGGCATTTGTAATATAAACAGAACTCTATTCTGCAGTTTTTCTTATTACATCTATGCATTGTAACATAAATCATATGTGATGAAAACAGAGTAATCTTGCCAAACAAAAAAGAATCATATTTTCTTTATGGCATAAATCAATCGACTTCATCGAAAATCATTGTATGAAATGTTTTTTTTGTTACATCAAAAACTAATAGACTTACTTTTCATAAACTCATAGTTACTTGTATGTATCCAAATATTCGAAAAAGAAGTCAATTCTTCAAATAGAGAACGATTAAAACGAATCTCACTTGTTTGTGCTAGTGACTGTCAAATGAAAAGAAAAAAAAGACAACATTGTTGATATGAAAAAAAACAACAACACTCAGCATTATCCTTTATTTTCCTATTAAATGAATCAGCATGACGTCAAATACATTCAAGAACTCTCGTAATAAGTAGAGTAATGCTTAATGCAAAAGTCCTTGCCCAACAGTCAGATTCTGTTGTTTTTGAACAGAATGTAATAGAAAGTTAGTTCTTTTTTGCTGAGAATTTTTTATATTGAAAACAAGATGCTTTGCAGCTTATCATTCATATATTTCTAGTAAAATTCATTCGGTTTCCAAAAGCTCTTACAAAAAAGTAAAATGTAAAACGTTTTTAACACTAAAAAAATTGTATGTTTCAATCAATTACATGTGCTTGTAAGCTAAAATCATTTCTTATGGCATAGTTAATTAACAAAATATTTCGAAAAAAGTTCCAGCTCAAATGAATTAAAAGGAATTTTCGAAAATTATAAGTATCTATATCGATTTTCGCGAACTAAGTTCATCGATTCAAGAACAACTCGATCTTGTTGATAAAATATTGTAAGCAATAAATTTCTTTGATCCATGTGAAAGATCAATTGGAGATTTGTCAAAAGAATCAACCGAGTTTTTGTTTTTTCCATTACTGTAAATTATAATCTTACGTCTAGCACGTAATCAACAAGCGAAGAAAGAAATGATCGATATCTTTCGTCAATATTATCAAGCAAAATCGTAACCACAATAATCGATTATTCAATTTCAATGAAACAGATGTGGTAAAGAACACTAATGATGGTTATGAGGTTCGTTTTTATCTAGTCATTTCTGAGCAACAAAATGAATATTTGAAAAGAATGAACTCAATTTTAAAACATGAATATATCAGTGTCTGTAGAACACAAGAACATCCTTACATCGGAAATCTTCAGAAATCGTTGAATCCTGTCAAGTCTTAGCGAATTGATGGTAAGTATCATCATCATTCATTTTCTTCCTCTGAAAGACGGTTTTTTATCTCCATCGTTCTCTTATCAACTGCTTCACTTCTACATCGTTCACGAAACTATTGGACAATCATTTCCAGTTTTTATCCAAAATTCCAATCTTATCGATCGGCAATTATGAATCTCATAGATAAATAAAGACACTGAGTTGATGGAATTTAGACTAACTTATTCTCAACACACACGACAAGATGCATAAATATGATAAAACTAAAGATCATAGCAATTGTGTTAGTATTACAATCAGATATTTGTTGACAACTTTAGATAGAATTCTATCTCTTCGATGTGTTATTTAATATGATTTTGAAATAAGCCGAAAATAAAGGAGTATTAGAAGCAAAAAGAAAAAATTACCTAAATTTTTATAAGTGTGAAAACAGCTTTGTTCTATTTTTTTCGTAACATGAGTGGGTATTGGATGAAAATAGAATAGATCCATACCCACATTCACCTTTCACAATCATAGAAAGTACTATCAATAAATCAATCATAACCAGTATTCAACTTACACAATTGTTGAATAAGAAATAGATTACATATTAGAGATAGTCAATATCAGGTTATATATTATACCTAAATGAAAGAATTTGAATAGAGAATTTTTGTAATTGAAAGACAAACGAAATTTCAAAAACCAATGACGACGATATAAAAGTCCATAAGGAGAAAATCGATCTACAATCATAAGAAAATTTTCTGTAAATTTCTTTCAAAAATGAATAATCTTTTAATTGACTTCGTTTAATGAATTCAACATAAGAAATGCATATAAAATACGATCTAAAATCAAATTGAGTGGGTGTGGGTGGTGTGTGCCCATTCTCTTGAACACCCACGTCCACACCCTAAGTAGCATCTAGTAGTTGTGACTCACGAAAGATCGTGAAAGATATAAACATATCAAGCCATTAAAGGACTCAGTTTAAAAGAACAGTATAGGCTCAAAATAATATGTATTCTGAATCATTTAGTGTGATTGAATTATTGTTCAATGATGTCTAAATGAGCCCATAATTTACCAATAAATTCAAATTTGAGAAGTCAGTTTGATCACATAACTGTAATAAACAAATATCACACACTTTCAATCATCTAATATAATTTTTTTGAGTTCAAACTGTGTTTGTATGGCAATCTCTTTGTATTGGTATTGATATTGTTAGTCACTATGAAAAGAACAGTTATATGGGAAAATCAAAAGCATTTGCACTAATTGTGATGAAGTATTAACATAGGAACATATCGTTGTTTCATCATTCATGTATTTTAGTTTCTGATTTGTCTTTGAAATTAAAAAAAAATATTTATATTTAACCATTGAATTATATAAATATTGTGAGGGTGTAGGTCAGGCTTTCAGTTATGGGTCTGATGTGTGTGGTTTGTGGGTTTCAAGTGTCATTTAATCGTCACACACACATCATTTTGCCTGACAAACACGCATAAGTACCACAAAAAACATAGCACCTTTTCCAGGTTGAAAATCTGTCTTTGTAAGCATCTCTATGCACACTTATGGATGAAAATAGTTACGGTAGTTTAGGTGCTTCTAAGTGAAATTGAGAATGCTCAAATGAAAAACTTAAATAGCACGGGTGCAAGCGAGGACTTCACGTGGCTGCTTGTATTTCCATTCACACTTGTACCTGTACCTTTACTTGACGCTGGAGTGTGAGACTTTGTGTGAGAAAATGAGTTTGCATCCAGAACCTTCCTGAATATTTGTCTGATTGTTTTGTTTTTACAAATATCTAACGATGATAATCTTCATTCCACTACAATTACAATACTTGAAAGCAATCTGATCGATTTTAAAATAAGTTGGTCAAGAAGAACTCACATCTCAATTTCTCAGTGGACTCTTTTCTTCTACCACAAGACAATGTGTGTCGAATTCGAGTGATCTAAACAATGTCTATTCATCACTTTGAAAAATCGTTTTTTTTACATTCTATCTCGTTGTTTCAAAAATGATGAAATTGCAACTTGTAGATTTTTCACATATTAAAATTAAAATCTCGAATTTGATTCTCGTCAAATTCCATCAAACACAAGTTTTTATTTGAACAATCACAGGGTATTGTTCAGGGGGTGTGGGTATGGGTATAAATGTGCGATTCTTTCTTCAAGTACACCCACATCTACCCCACATCTACTCAATTTTCTAATAGATGTTAATAAACGATTTAATACAATTGCACATGATTCAATTTTAAAAATTGAATTTTTACAAGCCGTTTATCATTGATGAGATGTTCGAATAATTCTATGTGTTTCCCCTTACCTAATCCTACACTTGATCTATTTTGTTCACAGATTTTGCCTGAAATTCCTCATCAAATCAATTGGCTTGGTCTTGAATCAACTTCTATGGAACGAATACTTCTTGCTACGAATTATCCTAATTTATATAGACTTGGTTTGCATGGTATTGACGTAGAAGGAGCTAAAGCTCTCTTTACTGGTAACGTATTTTTGATTATTTTCAATAATTAATCATTAACACATAAATGATTTATTTTAACTGTATAATTTGTACAGTTAGAATTAGATGAGTACACATCATTTATCATTATATAATAATTTTATATTTCATCCGTATTTACCGATGATGATATATCACAAGAAATCCGTTAGTAGAAAAAAATAGAAGTATTCATGTAAATGAAAAAGAATATTTTATATTATACTCAATTGAGATTCTGGAACATTCATTAATGATCAATGTAGAAAGTGTAGAATAGAATAAATGATTGAGATGAAATATAACATTGATGATACGATATCATTTATTAAAGAATTTAAATTAAGCTCATGTACATTAGAACGTTGTCAACAAGGAAAAGAAAAATTGAATACTTGAATTTAATAAATATAATAAATATTTTTTCTCATTAACTTTTAATCTTTTCATTTAGATAAAACTCCTTTTGTTTATATATTGAAAAATCAACTTTTATCACTTGTTATCGACTTCATTGTCAAGAACAACAGTCGAACTAAAACGGAGAATGTGTATACACTTATGTTTACACAAATCTTTAATGTTTTTACCAATTTACGGTATTTAAGCTTCGATCCATCTTCAGTTTCGCTTCAAGGATTATCTTTTTATGTATCACCTTCAACAATTATCTCTTCAACTCTGTTAGAATTACATGTCGATATAGAAAGTTTCAACGATTGTCTCTATTTACTCGATGACCGTTTCAATCAACTTCATACACTTTATGTTAATATCTTGATTATTATCTTTTCTCCTAGAATAATTAATAATAAGGTAGATTATTTTCGTTAATATCATTTATTCAAATGAAATAATATTTGTTTTCGTTTCTAGGATAAAATATCGAATTTACGACTTTTTTCTTTGCACTGTAATAACACAATATTTGAATATGACCAACTCGGTGTACCACTTCTACATCGAATGCTAAATTTAGAAAACCTTAATTTACTTATTAGAGTTAATCGTGATAAAGGATTGATTGAAAGTAATGAATTGAAGAATAATATTATTAATCATATGTCATAATTAAAAAATTTACGTTTAATATTTATTCATATCATCATGGTCTTAATCAAATGAATTTGCTTATCAAATGAAGATAATCAACATACATTTAAATATTTTCATAATAATCAAACTATTTCTTGTGTTGATTATTTCGAAGAATGTAAATATGTTACTGAAGTTGGTTTATATGATGAACGTCCTTTTGAACATGAATTTTTTCTTCGAATTGCTCAATCATTTCCATCTATGGAAAAATTAACTGTAGTTAATCGAAAATCACAAATCGATAAACGATGTATAAAATCAATCAATGATAATCAAGATTTATCAATTATTAAATATCCTCATCTCACTAAATTTTTTCTTGAAGAAGCTCATGATGATTGTATTGAACAATCTCTAGTCGATACGAAAATGTGTTTACCGAATAATGTTTTTCTTTTTGCTGTTGATCGATCACTGGAAAGAGTGGCACGCAATTTTGAAAGAGGAGCAACACGAAACAATTGTGAAAAAGTGAGTTATTTATCTATACATGGCATATCTCTAGATGATGAACATATCAAACACTATTTTCCTCATGCGCATATATGTTCTAATTTATTATAAATAATTACTTAAATAAAACATGTCAAAAAGAGATTGATACATATAGAATAAAACAATTGAAGTAGATAAAAGGAGAAAAAAAGTTTCCAACAGATATAAGAAGGTGTATGTATATTGTCATGGTGAAGTTATTCTTGAGGACGTACCTATGAGAGTTCTTTCTACTAATATCCGAAATCCACATCCATATCCAACGGATATTGAAAAACTGATTGAGAATTCGGATTCCTTGGCTTTGAATATTTTTTATCAAATTTTGGCAACTGATCAAGTTGACATTATCAGTACATATTAAATTGGAATATTGAAAAAATGTCTACTTCAACTTAAATGTAATGTTAAAGTGTCTATCACAATGGCAAATGCTCATATTTAGAGATATTTCCGTTTGAAAACAATTTATTAAGATCATATTGACGTTTGTATTAATTGATGAAAATGGATTAAATTATATTTTAAATATTCAATAGAAAAAAAAGATAAATATGAGTGTAAGGATTCTAATATTGTATGTCTAATTTTCATCTTTAATAGTTCGAAGCTATTATATATTTGAAGTATGCCAATATTTTCTCAGGCTATCAAAATAATTTATTATCTCTTTCAAAGAAAATCAAGATTTTTATTAAATTAATGTCAATTACTATAAATAAGATTTAATATATTGTGAATTATTCAACTAGTACAGTCTGATTGATTAAGAGACTATGTATTATACCAATGCTACATTAATATACAACTTGTGAAATTAAAATTTCACATTCACTGATTAATTCATGTGTAAGCCTTGAAAAAAAAATTACAAAAATAAAGGGTGTGGGTGTCCAACTCACCCTAATGCACGCAAACATCAACATCCAACTCACACCCTCGTTAATTTCCTTGCAGAAATCCTTTTGCAAGACTGATTTCTCCAGAAGATACAAGAAAAAATAATTCTTAAAGAGGACTAAAGGTAAGACTGATTGAATATTTTTATTTCATAATCTTCATAAAATCTGCTTAGATAGGTATCGTTCTAAACGTTAAATAAAGCCCTATGCACAAAAGAACATGATATAATATTCGATGAACAAAACAAAATGAACATATACCAAGGCGACGGAGTCCTGAGGTTTGGGTGAGCTCAAACATTTGTTTTTGTTTGTTCCATTAGATTGATTAGATTTATGCAGTACATCGAAATTCTTGTATAAATAGTAACATTTTCATTGTGGAGGAGAATTTGAAGTCGTTCTTGAGAAAACATTGAATTTTATAAGACTAAATGTTGGACCCTACATTCTTTTAATGCCTTCACGTAGTACTGCTTTGTTGCAAATGAAGAAGAACTGTACTAGAAATTCGAATTAGATTAGCTACAAACTGTCGAATGTTTTTTTCACTTTCAGGAGCTAAGCCTTAAGTTTTTTTTGCTCTGTGAACACTACTCCTTCATCATTAGTCTGCTTTTTAGTAGATCAGATCGAAAACTCAACTTTCCAGAGTCGAAATTCAATGCAGTCAAATGTTAGCCTGTTTCTTTAAGTGTACGTTGTTTGACACAAGTTGCGAAGTTTTTCTTAACTATACCAGCTTTATACGATACAAAATATCAGTTCTTTACTTTCTGCTAGGTATCTTAAAAAGATTCTTGAATCTACGTTAGATTCAAAATATTGCGTCACCTGTGCATGTATATTGTATATTTCAAAGAACAATCATGTTCATTTCTATAATCTACATACTAAGGTCAAACTGGATATTAGAACTAGATCATTTGAATATTATTTTTCGAATGAAATGGAATGTCTGTAAAGAGAACCTTGAATAGTTCAAGGTTGTCGTCGTAACACCTCGTATCATTATATTAAAGTTCCATACATAAGAAGAGCTTTTTTTCGGAAAATATTTGTTATGTACTATAGAGATGTTTTGTATGATTGTGCATCACAAGTTTATATACCTGCCGGTATCTATTCTCGTTTTTGTTGATGAAGAAACGTCAATATTATTCAATATGATAGAAAACGGTATTAAAAATCCGAGGACGTAAAGAAATACACCAACTCTACAAACAGCTAAATCCAATGAGACCCTAATAGTTAGTATCGATGTTAAAGTACTCGATGGTCAATCGACATGTTGGATGCGGGCACGGGTGTGCGAATGTAGCTTTAGTAAAGAGGACCCCACACCCATAATTTCAAACGTTGGTCATTACATTTTCATTGTGAAACATTCGGAAGTTGAGTGGACGAATAATTATTACATTTCTTTTGCAATATTTTGGCCGATATGTATGCAAGCACGTGCTTTTTCCATTCTATATAGACGTTTATGATGCACCTCTCCACAATACACACTCGATGTAGTTGTGCGATTACGACGTATAGTTGGAAGAAAAACATATTGTACTTGCACGTTCTGCATACTACAACTTATGTCTACTAGAAAGAAATCTAATTTTCAAACGTTACCCATCGAGATTGTTCATCGAATTTTCGATAATCTCGATGCAGAAACGAGTGTCTTGTCGATTCGCTGTGTGTCTAAACGGCTTTACTCTATTGTTAAAGCTGATAATCGTTATGAGCTCGATTTCCGCTTTATGTCAAAATCTGATCTACCTCTCATGGCACGTATTATTGACCCTAAAAATGTTATTTCATTTACGCTTTCGGATGAAATGCAGATACCTGGTCAACTCCGATTATTTCTTTCCTATTTTCGTATGGATCGATTTATTCGACTACGCTCATTGACTCTGTTTAACATAAAAGATGAAGATTTGAATGAATTTCAAAAACATATCATGCAATATCCTCTCACAACATTCTCAATATCAACTCATTACTTTCGTAGACACAACAGGAGCGCGTTGCTATCATCTATTATATCGTACAAGGGTTTTCGCAAACTCGAATTCAAAGCAACCAGTTGGATTCTCGATGAAATACAATGGCCTACTTCATGTAGATTGGAGCACGTGATAATTTGTTGCGAGTGCAATTGGAATACAGTTTACACTATCCTTGGTCACTTGCCTCAACTACGAACATTGATTTTGAAACATGTTCATGGGAATCGATTCGATGAGACTGTTGTTATACAGTCTAGTCAATTAACTTCACTGTTGTTAAACAACAGTTCTGATATAACAATGGACAATGTTGAGTCACTGCTTTCACTTTTACCTAAGCTAACGCATCTTCGACTGATTAGCCAGACATCTGTAATTGATCCTTCATTACTTGATGGGTCTCGATGGGAAAATTTCATCGAAATGAAATTACCTCTATTGAACAAGCTCGAATTCTGGATGACTAGTGATGTATTCGATGATGTAGATAGTACTACTGTCGAGTCACTAATTGCACCATTTCGAACATCATTCTGGCTCGAAATCAAACATTGGCTTGTTAAATGTGACGGTGATTACAGCGAATATAGTCGGAGATTTTATCTGTATTCTATACCAATCTTTCAAGACAACTTTGATTATTCTAACCAACAAAGTACAATTGTTGATTTCAAATTGAACACTTCTATTAATAATATATCGATCATCCACGATGCGCATGAATTATCCTTAAACTTGAGCCATACGATGACTCAGGGCATTCGACAACAGGTAAGAGTTACTTTACATTTCCAAACCGGTTATTTCTTCTTGAATAAATAGTTCTTTTCAAAAAAAGAGTTTTCCTACATTCCTCTTTTAGACTTGCATAGATTGTTACTGAGTTTTTTTGGTACCTACTGATTTTATAAATTTGTTATTATTGTTAAAGGCACTTTTCCCTGTTGCTGCGGTTTCTCAAGAAAATTTTAATAAAATTTATAGACTTGTCAAAATAAATCAGGGGCGGCGCGAGCNTTTCTTATCCATCTAATGATTCGAATGCTTAAAAAAATACTATTTTATCTCTTACAGAAAAAAGGAGATAGGTTTACACGTTAAGGGTCTCAATAATATTCAAGGTAGGTCTTGGGAAGTCAAGCAAAAGTCACAAGATTGATCAAATTTCATCAAACTCACACAAATATCACAGTTTTATATGCTTGATTTAGATAATATGCTTTTGTTGAAAAAAATCTAAGTAAACATGCATCAACCCTGATATTAATGGTAAAAACTCAGATTTTTAGGGTTTTCTGAATCTTTTTGTATTTTGCGATTTTCTCGACTCAGGTGAGATCTGAAAATCTGAAAGACACATATTCTGATGCAGCGCGGAAAGCTCTATCAACTGATATATAATTCATTGAGTTTTGTTTTCTGCTCGACTTTTGCACTACGTACACCTTACAAAAGAATAGGATGATTAATAATCGCAAAAAGTTCAGTTTATATAATATGTGGATTCCATATTGCATCTGGTAATCTTACTTATAAGTGGGAGTGTGACACGATATATGCGTCACGGTTCACAGCTTTTCTACTTTTCTCTTTCATATTTCACACTTCATCTCGATTTCATATCTTACATCTCTCCCTTTGTCTCTGCATCACATATAAGCATCAGTTGAATGTGAAATAGACAAACTCTGGATATGCACAGTGGCTCATAATTATCATTCCTAAGAGTGGTAAAAAGCCGCTCGATCCAGTTTGTCATTACACAGAGCACCTACAAGCTTTCAGTGACTAGACACAGTTACACTTACTTTTCAACAACCATCATTATTTCAGGAAAGCGTTATTCTTCTATTTTTTTCTTTCGCAGCCGTGTTTTCGTCTTTCTACTACACTAAGCAGGTATAAGGTTTCTAGCTGCTACAAAAAAGTTATTTCCATTTTCAACAAAAATTATTATTTCAGGAAGCCGATTTTCTGTTATTCTTTTCCTTTTACTGTCACTTTTTCATTTGTTTTGCTACGCTGAACACCAATAAGGTTTGAGTTCCTAGAGGGAAACTCGTTTTCTTTCTGAACAACAATTATTATTTTGTTGAAGGCAATTCTCCACTATTTTTTTTTTCCTTTCTCCTTTCTAGTTTCATCTTTCTGGTACGCTATGCAGCTGTATCGTTTGAGTTGTTAGAGGGAAGCTCACTTTCTTTCTCAGGAAGCATTATTATTTGTTGAAGGCACTTTTCCACTAATTTTGTTTCCTTTCCTTTCCGAAGTTTCCTTTTTGTGCTTCGCTAAGCAACTAAAACGGTTTCAGTTACTACAGACCAACTCATGTTCTTCCTGAAAAAGCATTGTTATTTGTTGAAGGCAATTTTCCACTAATTTGTTTCCTTTCTCCTCTATAGTTTCATCTTAATGCTTCGGTAAGCATCTAAAAAGGTTTCAGTTACTACAGACAAACTCATGTTCTTTCCCAACAAACATTATCATTTGTTGAAGGCAATTTCCATTTAGTTTTTCCTTTCTCCTTTGTAGTTTCATCTTTCTGGTACGCTATGCAGCTGTACCGTTTGAGTTGTTACAGCCAAACTCATTTTGTTTCTCAAGAACCATTATTATTTATTGAACGCACTTTTCTCCTAATTTTTTCCTTCCTACTCTACAATTTTATCTTTGTGCTTCCGTAAGCATATAAAAAGGTTTCAATTGGTGCAGACAAAGTCATTTGCTTCTTCAACAACCGTAATCATTTCACAGGGGCACTTTGCTATCAATTGTTTTCCCTTCTCGTCTGTAGTTTCATCGTTGTGCATCGGTAAGCACCTGTCTGGTTTCAGTCGTTAGAGGGAAACTCACTTTCTTTCTCAGGAAGCATTATTATTTGTTGAAGGCACTGTTCCACTAATTTTGTCTTGCTACTCCGTAGTTTCACCTTTGCGCTTCGGTAAGCAACTAAAACGGTTTCAGTTACTGCAGAGCAATACATGTTCTTCCTCAGAACCATTATTATTTCTTGAAGGCACTTTTCCACTTATTCGTTTTTTTCCTACTCTGTAGTTTCACCTTTGTGCTTCGGTAGGCAACTAAAAAGGTTTCAGCTGGTGCAGACAAAGTCATGTTCTTCTTCAACAACCGTAATCATTTCTCAGGGGCACTTTTCTATCAATTGTTTTCCTTTCTCGTCTGTAGTTTTATCGTTGTGGATCGGTAAGCACCTGTCTGGTTTCAGTCGTTAGAGGCAAACTCATTTTCTTTCTGAACAACCATTATTATTTTGTTGAAGGCAATTTTCCACCAATTGTTTTCCTTTCTGCTCTGTAGTGTCATTTTTATGCTTCGGTAAGCATCTGAAAAGGTTTCAGTTACTATAGACAAACTTATGTTCTTTCTCAACAAACATTATCATTTGTTGAAGGCAATTTCCAACAAGTTTTTCCTTTCTCGTTTGGCGTTTCATCTTTGTACTGCGCTGTGCACCTGTGTCGTTTGAGCTGTTACAGGCAAACTCATTTTCTTTCTCAAGAACCTCTATTATTTCTTGAAGGCACTCCCATATAAAAAAATTATAGCAGAAAATCAGATTTTAATCGATTTTTTTTGATTAAAAATCGATTAAAATGCCACGATTTTAATCTGAGTTTAATCTATTTCAAATCCTTAATTAATTTTAATCCATTTCTTACATTTAATCAATTTTAATCCATTTCTTAGCTTTAATCCATTTGAATCCATTTCTTACCTTTAGTCCATTTTAATCCATGTCTTACCTTTAATCCATTTCAATCCATTTCTTATTTCTTAATCGATTTTATGATTTCTCTTGACGATAGCGCTTCTCCCGGGGTTCGAACATGAGACTCTCATTTTTATTTATTATTCTGAATCTCCACAGCAAATAAGTCATGAAGCTCCTAACAAGTTAAGGCTCGACAAATACTATAAAATTGGAACTAGTATATAAATTGTTTCTTTTGAGATTGCACAATTACTTCATTAACCGATTATAATCGATTGTCACATAATTATTTAATCGGTGAAAATCCGTTGAATCAAAATTAACTGATTATAATCGATTTTTGTTTAATCGAATAGATTAAAGTCGGTCTCTGCAGTAAGGAATCAATTAAAATCGATTTTTGTCACCTGAAATGGATTAACATTGATTAAATTTCCACGGATTATTATGACTATGTATACAAAAATCGATTTAAACAGATTTCGGCAGCTTAGAATAGATTAAAATTGATTTAATTTGAAAGAAATCGATTAGAATTGATTTTGTGTGAAAGAAATCGGTTAAAATTGATTAAGTTGTTACGCATTATTGTGATTAATAATAGTGAGATCGGTTAAAATCGATTTCTTTCGTCAGAAATCGATTAAAATCGATTTCGGGAAGCAATCAATTAAAATCGATTAGATTTTTAACGGATTATTGTGATTCGCAGTCGAAAAATGAATTTTAATCCATTTATGTAAGTAATCGATTAAAATTGATTTCATTTGAATGGAATCTATTAAAATTGATTAAGATATTACCGATTATCCCGATTAGAAACAGAAAAACCTATTAAAATCGATTTCTGTAGCTAAGAACCGATTAAAATTTATTCTAGGATCAATCGATCAAAATCGATTAGATTTTTAATGGATTACTGCAATTCGTTACTAAAAAATCGATTTTAATGAATTTATTTTAGTAACCGATTAAAATTGATTAAATTTCAAATCAATTATTGGAATTTCTAGCAAAAAAATCGATTTTAATTGATTATCTACTGAAATTTAATCCAAATTTCCTATTTTTAATCGATTTTTCTGATTTTTTTCAGAAAAATCGATTTTAATCCGATTTTTTCGCTTTTTTCTACATGGGCTGTTCCACTTTGTTGTTTTTTTGCTACTGTGTAGTTTTACCTTTGTGCTTCGGTAAGCAGCTAAAACAGTTTCAGTTATTACAAAGTCATTTGCTTCTTCAACAACCGTAATCATTGCTCAGAGGTACTTTTCGATCAGTTTTTTCATGTTTCTGTTACGCTAGGTACCTTTACAGATTTCAGTTGATACAGACAACCTAATTTTTCTTTTTCGAGAGGCGTGATCGTTTCTCGAGGGCTCTTTTCTTGTGCTGTCCATTTCAAGATAGAAGAAGGGTGATTGTTTTTTTTAACAAGTTTTCAATGGAAACAGTTACCAGTCTGGTTTTCACCATTTGATAGAGGCGGACATTCTGCATCTTTTGATAGATGATTGAAAATATTATCTTATGATACTGATGAGCAGTCAATGAAATTCAAAGCGATAGCTAAATCCCTATAAAACTTGTATGGAATGTGAATTATAAGGCATCCATTAGACTTGTTTGCTGAAGATCTAGAGTTCTATGTGAACCCGAAATTTTAGTTAATAAAAATTTCGGGTTTATGTAGAAGTATAGATCTTGAGCAAACGAATCTAATGGATCCTTTATAATTCAAATTTCATACAACTTGTATAGATCTTTAGCTAGCGCTTTGAATTTCATTGACAGCTCATCAGTATCATAAGATAATATTTTCAATCATCTATAGAACGATGCAGAATGTCCGCCTCTATCAAATTGTGAAAACTGCAGACCGATAGCTGTTTCCATTAAAAAGTTATTCAAAAAACAACCACCCTTCTTCTATTTTGAAATGGACAATAGTCTTTACATAACTTTACAATTTAAAGCGAGATATTACATGTATAAAACAAAACCCAGCTGTTTTGTTCTTTATGAAAACTTAGAAATTTTAGCATTAGAAAGTTCATTCTTTGTTGAATATTTATATCAACGATGACGGGAGTTATTTGGACTTCTCGAATACATATAGTAATCGAGCTTAGATTGTATATTTGTGTACACAGCTAAAATGAAAGGTTCGATTCACCAAAATGTATGGTTTTGCGCTCTCAAGAAAAGTAGTATACCTACATGCGTCAGATGTTTCATTTTAAGGATGTTCAAACAAATCCTTCTGTGTATAATTAGAAACATGGTGCTTGGGTTTACGAGAATCTTCCTGGGAGACCTACTTCATGTACGCTTAGAAACTCGTTTTCAGGTGCGTCCACTTCTCAGCAATGGTTGGACCAGAGCTATTAGGCAAGCATTTCCACAGAATGGTAAAACTTGATGTCATATTTAACAAAGTTAAAATAGACATTGTAGAAATAGAAGATTGAATGAATTAAGTATTTTCAGAAAATCTTCTTCTAGGTATGCGTTCAAGGAGAAATGCTATAAATATACCTACTGTGGAGACGATAAATGTTAAACATCAAGATATACTACACTATTCAGAAAATTGTTTCTTATAGTCCTGTGTAGATCAGTGATGTCAAAGAAATTCGAAAAGTCTGGTCTCTTCTGAAGAAATAACATATCCGTCAAGCGATCATTAGGAAATTAATGAGAAACGCGTAAACAAAACAATCTCACAACTATGAGAGCAGGAGAAATAATTAACAAGTTAGAGAAAATGATCAAACACAGGCATAGACAGTCATATCTCTTAATATTAGTTGAATTCGATTATATGTATCATATCCTAAAAGTAGTAGATATCCCAGTTAGTTGAAGAAACGCTATTTTTCCGTTGATACGATGTTTAATGTCACATTGTTTAAACGACGATATATTGACCAAATTACGCGTTTATCACAAAAAACGATTTTCTATGTCATAAAGTAATATCATATTCTTGTCGTTTAAACGTCGATTTGTAAATGTCATAAATAGTGATTCGTTGACGTCAAAATCATAATTTTTCATTATTTGATCTGTCGTAAACGATTCTTTACTTGAAAAAAGAGTTTAATATTAAGAATCATCGTCGTCTTACTTGTAACCTGGCTATTCATCTAATTTTATTAATTTGATGATGGACAATACACGTTCGTTTTTTGTCAATATCTCAATGCATTCCAATGAGTAGGTCTCATTTTGTTTTAGAAAAAGCAGAAGTTAAATTTCTAACAAGTCAAAATATTTATTTAAAAAGATGAAAGTTCGGCATCTATATAACATAAAACATGAATAGAAGTCTTTTCTACAAACTTTTCTTTTTGTATTGATATTTATTCAAAAGACTTCTACTCATGTCTTATGTTTTAAAGATGAATGACTTTCATTTTTTTAAATAAACATTTTAACTTGTTAGAAATTTAACTTCTGCTTTTTCAAAAACAAAATGAGACCTACTCATTAGAATGCGTTTGAGATATTACAAAAACCTGACTACACTCTTTCTTCTGACATATCGATCGTTTTTTAAAGTTTTTTTTTCTATACTCTTGGTAGGTAATTAGAAATTTGTCGATCGCTCAAGGATGATGCGTTTGTCTTATATCTGATAAATATTCTATCGAAATCTTCTCAAGTTTTCGTTACTAATTCTCAAGCTCAGTTTATTCTAATACCTATGGAAAAATATATAATTAGTTGCAAAGTTGTGATTTATGATAATCTCGATGAATAATGGAAGAAGAATCTAAATTGTTTATTAGTATCAGATTTGTATATAATAATGAAAATTAGATTTTTAAGAAGAATCAATGAATTGGTACGACAAACGAAAAATTCTAGGGAAAAAATAACATAGATAAAAAGATGTCAATTTTTTGGTCTATTTTATCAAAAGAAAATATGAAACAGTTACATTATTGGCGCACTTCTAAAATCTATTCATTGTTGAAGCTATTTTTTTCTCATTCTTTAACAGTCGTCCGTCGTAGATAAAAAATAATTTATTGCTACAAAAGTTAATAGAGCAGCCAAGTTTTTTATTTGAGTACTGTAATCTTTATGACTTATGTATATTTATGATCTAGTTGTTCTTTTAAGATTTAAACTGAAAACGGAGTATATACTCAGCATTATATTCTTTTTATGGTAAAAGAGTTAAAAAAACTAAGGTTTCTTCGCGTAAGAGTTTCAGTCGACGACGAACTCAGTAAAACAACAAGTTCTAAAATGGAATCATTAATGAAACTATCCTATTTAACATTTTTTTAAACTGATTTATTAAGATCAATCACTGTGACGTTTCTTTCTAACTAAGAACATTATCATACACAAATAAATAGACAGAAGAAGAATACATATAAGGGTCAAATAATGTCTTTATTTTTCTATTCTATTGTTTTAAACATTCTAATGCAGACGGATCAATTTTACTCTCCCGTGCATTGAAATGCTTAAAACAATAGAATAAAAAAACGAAGACATTATTTTACTCTTATAAATATATTCTTCTTCGGTCTATTTACTTGTGTGTGATAATGTTCTTAGTTAGAACGAAACGTCACACTGATTGATCTTAATAAATCAGTTTTAAAAAATGTTAAATAGCTTAGTTTCACTAATGATTTCATTATGGAATGTGGTGCTACCAAATGACAAATAAGTTCTATATTATATAAATATTTTTTCTACGAATTATCGTATTTTGTCAACTATCTCGATGGAATGTATAAAAACGTTTTCCGCAAATACTATCCTAAGAAAAAGTGAAAATAAACGCAGAACTTAAGGTGAAACTAAATCCTCTACATCGCTCAATTCTGAAGACTTCTTCTATTACAGTAATCTGAATCTTTTTGCTCATGTTTTCTAAACTCAACCAACTGTTAACGAGAATCCTTATTCACAATTCGTATACAGTAAATATGTGAATTTCTTCGTAAGCTGAATAGTATTTTAGATTAAATTCAGATATCATTTATGTATCTTATCTTTGTATGCATTCACATCGCTCGCAGAAGCGATNATTTCGAATATGACACTTTAAGCTGTCCAAAACAAAATCCTCTAGTCGAAAATCGTCAAATGTTGACTTCAAAAGAGAGGAATTATCATAAAAGTAAATATTGATAAGAAAAATAAAACTTTGGGCGTCGAATTTCAATAGAAAAATGGCATAGGAAGAAAGGGATCATCAAGAAAGGCCATCCAAGTTGGGAAGGAGGTAAGATGCAGAAATTTACACCACTTCTATGCATCGTTCAAAGCGTCGTTGAGTACAGTTGCTTGGAGTTTGCTGAAGTTGTTTGCCATGATTTGTTTCACGGGCTTATTGCAACAATTGTTTTTAATCAACACTGTAGTTTGCTGATTCCATAAGCTTGTTTAAATGTAGTTAATTTAATAAGTCCAGAAATATATCAGTGGGATGATAAATGTTTTTGAAAAAGAACGCAATAGTAGCATAGGAAATGGTAGTTTTTGTAGAATAATCATAAGGATCAAGATTACTGTAGGTTATTTTATTGATAAATATGCATGCCACATGCATATTGTAAAGAACAGAAGATGATACATTAAAAGCTCTCTATAGTGGACACCGAAGGAACTATGCAAAAATGTCCACTATAACGAGGTGTCTACTTTCGAGAGGTCTTCGAATTTTTTACTGACTAGTCGTCATTATAGTTCATAATTCGTATTCAAATGATTTCCTTGATATCGCAATGCAAAATAGACCTTTTGAAAATATTTTGTAATTTATTTACATCCAAATAGTTACAGTATTTTATATAGAAATACTTCTCTAAACAAAAAATTATTATATTATTACATAGGACAAAATATTAAACTAATGTATAAAAGTAAACTATTAAATCACTTCATAAAACAAATTGTTGAACTAGCTTGTTGTAAAACCAATTATTGAATCAAAGTTTAAATATAAATTAATTAAACAATGTTTGAATTACATGGATGCTTAGTGAAAAAAATCTGTTATGCAAATTTGTTTACACATTCTCGAATCAAGACAAAGGTCAGTCATTTTTGACTCGAGTTCACTTATAAGCACGTGCAGTTGAGACTGTTCCTTCGACGCAAATAGATGTAACTGTCTTAGAATATCTAGTGCTTCGGGCAGTTGCGGTGGTATTTCTTGCATTAATTCTTCTTCTTCTATTTCTTCACCGTTTTCAGCAGCATCATAATTGATAACTTCAATAAGGTCACTGTTGTCATATCATTCGTTAAACACTGAAATATTTCAGTCGATATGAACAAGTTGTTCAGCCGACACTCGACTACCACGGATATTCAAGTGACTAAGAAGATCATCGAGTTGTTCGATAGGATTTTGGTCTTTACTAGAATCTATAAACATAACACCGTCACTTGAATTCATAATTGCTGATGCAGGACTAGAAAAGCCAGCTTCTAGAAAGGCATTGCAGATAGTCATATTTGTAACCATATTCCATGCCTTAATAATCCATTGAATAGCATCCAATGCTGTTACTGTAATTTGATTAATACTATAAGCCATGGTACATTGAGCAATAATATATTTCACGAGCATTCGGCGATAATGACACTTAAAGGGATGAATAACACCTAGGTCGAGAGGTTGCACTAAATTGATTGTATTAACAGGAAAAAAAACAATTTTACGTTCGATAATTCTACGTCGACTGTATGACAAGTAGCGTTGCTCAGAAAGAGAAGAATATTGCGTGAGCATTTTTTCATTTTTTATCTAGTTCGATAAGCCATTCTGAAAAAAGTTTTGTGTCCACTCATACTGTTCTATTGAATTTCCACGTTACAAGAAAGTCAGCTATGTTGAGATTTTTAAAACAGCTAGACCGATGACTTTTTCCTAAAATGACAGGTACAAGTATTTTAGAGAGTTATCCATAATGACTTACCAATAACTAATGGTTTCAAATTATCAGAGCCGCTCCAATTAGAGCAAAGCAACACAGTAAAGGGTTCTTTGGAACGTTTGCCACCCTTACAACTTTTCTTGAAAAGAACCAGTGATAAATCAGGAATAGCTTCAAACAATAGCGCTGTTTTATCTGCATCGTAAATATCATTTTCATCATATTCATCAATAATTGTTAAAAGTTGATGTTTCCACTCTTTGGTTGTTGTTGTAGGTACTTCCACACTTTCACCAGATATTTACCTACATCCAATCATACGTCGATGTCAAAACTTTTCTAGCCATCCATTAGAAGCCTTGAATTCATCTGATTGCACAACGATTTCTTGTACGATCTGTAGATCTTTTTCTTGCAATATTGGACCTGATATCGAGATTTTCTTGGATCGTTGAGTCGTGAACCATTCGAAGAGAATTTCATCAATTTTTTCTCATTGTCCTTCTTTAATTTACGCTTTACGCCTTTATCAGTATTCATTAAATAGTCATCTTCGCACTCAGTACGACGAGTTAAGATGTTGGCAACAGTACTCTTCAAAATCGAACACTTTTTTGCTGACTTACGGATTGATAAACCATTGCTGTTATCTTTAATCAATGAAATTTTTTGTTGGAGCGTTAGTTCGTGTGGCTTCATTATAAACAAATGATAGTATGATGAATTTTTCTCTGACTGTTCTCTTCTATATTTGTATCATTCGTTTTCTTTTTTGTTCTGTTTCACATTCATTTGCCTTCATTTTGTTCTGTTCTTGTCTGTCTTTACGTACACGTTGTTCAATATTAACCGAATCATGATATTTAATGAGTGACAAACAAGTTCTATTTGAACTCCTATCGATCTGTACAAACATGTTCATATTCGATTGAACGATAAAAGGATGAACTTGAAAAAATGTCCACATTAGAAAGATTGTTTACTCAGGTCAGGACCAGGAAAAAATGTCCCCAGGCCAGAATAGAGAGATGTCCACATAAGGAGGTTTTACTGTAAGTTTGATCAGGAGACTTACTACTAAAATGATATGAAGCCTTTCACTTAGTTCCTTCTAGAATGATTATAGATTTGGGATGTACCCATAATCTTTTTCACCCTAATAGGCACATCATATGCCCACCCATTTCCACTTCTATACTTTTCCACTCATTAGTTTCGACATTCTTTTTCTGTTCATTGTCACATAAACAGAAACGTCTTTTAATGCGAAAATTTGCTTCTCCAAAACCGAAACCATGTTAAGTGGAAACACTGCTGTTATTTCAGATGGGTAAAAAGAATTTCAAAGATCTTTATCGACGTATCAAAAGAGAACACGGGACTGTGACTTGTGAAATATCCGTTTTCTCTGATAAATTCAATCCATCACTTAGATATGCTGGTGTTATTATCTACGCAATCGATGGAAAATTTGAATGGGAGAATCATGGTGAGCATAGAAGACAGTACATTCAGCAGAGGTGCATTCATTTATATGAATCCTTTTTATTCCTTTTTATAATGGATAGATGGTGGAAGGGCTTATGGACGAAGAGGAAGAAGTTTTTACATCATTATACAATCTACAGACAAATGGCCAGCAGACTACTATAAACCAGTAGGACAAGGAACTGTGCATGACTACCTCTTGAAAAATGTCATGGGTATTGAATCTGATCAGAAACGCATTGCATGTGGTGGGTTTGCTTATCTCTTTGACGAACTAAGATTTAGTAGTGTTTGGCTCAATGGTACGGACCAAACTGATGCTGAGAGTGACGGAGACAGATATTTGAGCGATTCTGAGAAGGTGTTAGTCACCTATTGCTGGGAGGAGTACAAAAGGCATGGCGCACATCACGTATTCTCCATTCCGTTTTTTATAGATGAAATATTATTGAATTAGTTCGTCATACTACAGATTCGTACCTTTCTTGCATTCGTGAATAATACTTTTATCGTTTTTACTCTTCCAAATACATGTTTATGGGCAGACACATGATATGTTGTCTTTGCAAGAACTGTAATATAGCCGAGAAAAGTTGGTGAATGTTTTATTCCGCTTTCATCTTCACTGTCTATCTTCATTCCAGATTTGTATGACTCTTTGTAGCAAGATACGATTCTTTATGTATACCAAAGAAACTTCTATTAGGTCAGTCTAGACCGAAAAAATGACCAACAAGTGGACTTGAGTTGCGGCTGTGGACCTAGCGTTACCGCATCCAGATCAAGGCATATACTATAGCTAGATGCAGATTGAGACGCAAACTCAAGGAGAAAGAAGCAGGACTTCGCGCTTCACTATATTTCACCGTACTTGAGAGGTACAAAGTTTCGTTGCTGGGTATGGCTGTGGCTGTGGATGTGTGGGTAAGGATGAGGGTGTGAGAGCAACTAGTCAAGATTCGGATTTCGTTCCTGTTAAAGCATTCATAAGTGGGCTTTATTTCTGCAATAAGGGGCGAGGACGAATATCTAAACCAATATAAGATACCGAATGAGAAAGCATTTCATGAGTTCATTGAAGAACTATTTATATTCCTTTTACTTGTCCACAGAGTTATGTTTATATAAATTGAATGAATATATCCACATGATATGCTCTGTTACGTGCGAAAGACAAAACAGAAAGAATCCTGGTGTGAGGGTGAGGGGTGAGGGTGGGTGTGATTTAAATAAATAACGAATTAACAATGATCAATATATAAATAGAAATAAACAAACAAATAAATAAATGAATAAATAAATAAATTTTGAATAAATATGAGATATATGAACAACTTTTTAAATAAGAAATAACTTCTGTTTTTGATTTAGTTTTTTTTGGTTTATTTTAGTTTTTTGAAATTTAAACAAAAGTGAAAATGATTTTAGACAAGTTTGAAAGTTTTATTGAATTTATGCGAATTAGAACAAGTTTTTGATATGTTTTAGAGAAAAATAAGAAAATTTGAATATGTTTATAATAAATGAACAAATTTAGAATATATTTTTAGAAAAAGTAAGTGAAAAAAAGATTTATTTTTGGTTTTTTAGTGTTATAGATAAAAATGAACAAAATGTGGTGAGTTTAAATGTTTTTAGAAAAAATAATTCAGAAGCATCTTAGTTTGTTGTGAGAAAAGAAAAAATTTTTAAGAATTTGTGTGATTCTTGAGTTAGAAATAGAAATAAATAAATAAGTATTATTTTGGGGATAGAAAAAAATACACTTGTTTTAGAAGTAATGAAAAGTGAAAATTTAGGTTATTTTTGGTCAGAAAGAATCTGTTTTTGAGAGCCAACTTGTTCTTCAGTGAAAATAATGAAAGATAATATAATTTTAATATAAATTAATTTAATCTAACAAATAAATAGATAATTTTAACAATAATGTTGAGCGACGCGTTTCGAATCTTCTTCAGGCTATGAATAACTATCCAAGATGGCTACCGTTCTATATATCGTTCCTTTCTCTTGCTCTCATCCAAAGGAAAATAAGCTCTCTTTCGCGGAGGATACTATTTTCAATGGTGGACGTAGTTGTCGTTCTTCTCCTTCGATCTTCTCACTCTAAGTCAATTCTAACTCAAAAGGCAATCTCTCAAGTGTGGGTGTGGGGAATGACTCAACTCAGGATTTATTCATTCCTTATCACAATAAAAAACTCACATAATTACAAAAAATTAGTTTACAAAACAAAAAACAATAGCACAATGTGCTAGTAAAAAATGGAAAACGAAAAATTGTCGACGTTGTTGTTGCCGAGTTAATACTAAAATAGAAAACGAAAAGGAGTGAGAGCTATCTCAAAACTTATTCTCACCTTATTCTAATTCTGTTACTAATGCCTTAATCACTCCTTTTGGGTGTGGGAGGTTCTTAGGTACTAATATACTCTTTAGATTATCTGTTAACTTATGAGCAAAAACTGCAGGAATATTGCTAAGTGGTGTTTCTTCAAATATCTCTTGTCAAATCTGATGGGATCTCGATCCGAATCTCGCTAAGCTAGGGTATACGTAAAGTGGACCATGATATCTGTATTAAAATTAATTCCGGGTTTCTCTTTCTTATTCCATTCTGAATCTAAGATCTTATCTCTAAATACATTATGTGTCTCACTTAATAGTAATTTTGGATCCTTCTCTCCTGTTAAAGTCTCATAAAATCTTCGAAAGTGTTTATCTATGAAATTTCGGGAGTACTTATTCAAAAAAAAAAGTAATTCTGACTTTTCTATCTCTTCTTCTAAATTATCTGTATGGAAACATATTTTAACTGATCGTAAAAGTGCTGAGAAGGAGATGTTCTTCATTACATGGGGAGTATGCGCTGAGTTAAATAGTAAAATATAGGGTTGTGCAGCTAATTTCCTGTAGACTCTTGTTCTAAAGTTGGATACTTCTATTTGAATTCTTACGTCTAAGTAATCTACATTGAGTCCTGTCTCAAAAGTTAATTCTATGACCTTATCTTTCTTACCTAACTCCAGTTGAATCTTATCCATCTCTTCTTTACTCTTCTTAATGGTTGGTTATAAAAATATCATCTCTAAATCCAAAGTATAACTCTCCTTCCTTATTCTGTTCTTTCTTAAACTATTTCTCCCATTTTCTCATATAGACATCTGCTAAGACTTGGGTGCATTCTGATCCCATGGGTCCTCCTCTTATCCGCTTATAATACTTAACTTTCTCTCCGTGTAACTGTATGGCAAAATATGCATTTTCTAAGACATATCTAAAGAGGGTCGTTATCATATTGATGGATATTTCTCCATGAGCTTTATTAATCTTATTCTCATCTAAAATCTCACAAATGGTTAAGATCGATTCTTGTTAGGGTACCATCGTATACAAATCTGTTATATTAAAGGTATATAAAAGAGTCTGGTCTGCAGCCTCATAATTTTCTAATTCCTTTAAAAGTTGCATACAATTTCTCAAACTATATTGGGTTAACTTAGCAAAAATGGGTCGTGTAATTTGATCTATAAAAGAAATTGAACTCGAAGCGATAGATGTAGTTAAAAAAGGTTTGAATCAAACAAACCAATATCCAGATTTCGTCCTTGTTCAAGGGACTCGTCAGTTGGTTTTGACTACGATAGTTTGCTTATGATCTTTATGATCATTCGAGCAACTGTCGTAGTCAAGACCAACTGACGAGTCTCTTAAGCAAGGACGAAATCTGGATCTTGGTTCATTTGACTCACCCCCACCCTCGCACCTTCTTTTTTTGAGTGTTGCTCATGAAACAGCATTTATCAATGATTTAGATTGTTATGTCAGGAAAGACATCTCCTGATATAAGAGGGCTCTCTCTATTATACCACAGCTCTCATTAATGGCATTTTTCCTCGTCGCTCCATGATATCTCTTTTTTGCTCTGAAAATAAACAAGAGGTATGTCATGAAAGACGAGAGAAGGAGAGAAAGACATTGTTTTATGCCTTTTTCTTCGTTAATTTGTTTTTTGTTGTTTTATGAGAGAGTAATCGAAAGAAATAAAAGAGAATATTGTAACAATTGGTGCACTGCCCTGTTTTATTTGTTTTTTCAATCGATAATGTATGTTAACACGGCAAGGTGCAGCACGAATTATAGAAACTGAATTTCATCGATTAGCTGATATTGATGTCGACTTTCCTGATACTACATCATTAAAACCCATTTTTTATCGCCCAATTGAATTTATTATGGCAGAAAAAACAGTTGCAACACTACTTAGTAAAACCTTGGAACAAACACCGAAATATTTTGGTAAACCTGATCACGATGCTGATGAATGGCTCAAGAACCTCACCTCAACATTTCGCTTGGCGAATATTAATGAATCACAAGCACTGAAGATAATACCAACATTTTTAGATGGGCCTACTAAACATTGGTTCACTGAAAATATTACAATATTCGAATCCTAGAGTGTGTTCAAAGCTGAATTTCTTCATACATATTTCTCTCCAACACTTGAACAATTGGCATCTCATCGTTTACGAACTCGTCAACAACTTTATGATGAACCAGTTATCGAATATTATACAGACGTTATGAAATTACACAAAATTATTGATCCTCAAATGACAGATGTATCAAAAATTGATCATTTATATCATGGTTTTAAAATTATCTTTAATGAAAGAAGTATTTTGTCGAGCTCCGTCAACACCTTCACAATTTTTAGAGCAAGCTAGACAAGAAGAAACGTTAGGCCGTCTAATTCCTACATGTATTTATCAACCTTCTGACAATAATATTGCTGATCTGAATTTACGCAATTATTCATATGACAGATCAACACACCTCACCGAACCCATATATTTTCAAAATTCATCCAATATATATTCACCAAGACAATCATACAATCGCTTTTATCATCAATCATCACCACAATATATGCATCAACCCCACGATTCTTCATTTAATAAGTTACATCATCAATCGTGCTCTTTACGATGCTACAACTGAAACAAGTTGGGCCATTTTGCCTGTAACTGCAGATCTACAAAAAATATTAAGGGAGTACAATGATGATAGTATGTCCCAACCTATATAACCATTATCATACTCTTCATTACGAACTAATATTCACTCTGCACGAACAAAACACACATTTTGACGCTTTTTTCCGTTTTCACGCTACCATGCTCAGCGCCACACACTTATACCTCCGAAATACTATGTATCCAGTCGGAATTTTCTGCCATTCAATCATTATCGATCATGTATAAAAGAACCCGTAAAAAAACACTGGCTCGTCAAGAAAACTCTTCGTCAAACGAACCCCTCCTTAATATTCATTAATGCAATTGTTAATGGCCAACGCTTACGCGCTATGATCGATACTGGAGTCACTCATTCATTTATAACTCAACGTGCATTAGGTACATTACATCATGCAACAGTACCATCTTGTGATCGTATAGCTCAATTAGGTGATGGTCATACACTGCTCAAGATCGTTGGTGAAGTACAATTATTATCACAATTTGATTCAATATTTATACCTCTGAAGGCTCTCAGCGTCAAAACTATGAACACAGATTTTATACTTAGTAGTGATTGGTGCGCCAACAATGCTGCACAGATTGATTATGATAATAATCAAGTATCTATACCTTCATCAACTGGTCGTTTGTTTATCCCATATGATAAATCTATTGACTCTCTAGCTTTAGATGTTAAAAGTATTAACGTAATTAAATTACCACCACGTGAATCATGTACCGTTCAAGCGAAAATCGAATTATCACCGGCTGATACGGTCTATTTTTATCCTAACGATGCTTCACAACTCGAAAAGCCTATTATAATATCACCATCTTTGTTATACGTAAACAACTATACCATCTACTTCGAGATACACAACCCTCATGATTATACTTATGCATTACCTATGAATACTGTGCTTGGTCATGTAACACATACACCACATCAAGTACGGTCATTTCTATTGTTTGATCCATCTACATGTTCGTCATCGTCAGCGTTATTATCTCAACATCATACTATTAATACCATTAATCTGTGACACACATCTTCTCAAATATTTAACACAATCGATAAATTACTTGAGCATGTTTCCAATGTTCAAGATAAACATCAACTACGTCGTATTCTGCAGGGACACATGAAGATCTTTGATATTTCGAATATTACACAAGCAAACACCTCCATTCAATATACTATTAACACTGGTGATAGTCTTCCAATTAGTTCTTGACTATACCCACGAACTCTCCAACAATGGTGTAAGCTTCAAGATGAAATTCAAAAGATGTTACAAACTAATCAAATTCGTCCTTCAAATATCACCATAGTCGTCTCCAGTTATCATTCATAAAAAAAGGATGGTGGTATTCGATTTTTAGTGAATTATCGTAAACTGAAGTCTGTAACAAAAAAGGATTCTTTTCCACAACCAACAACGGAAGAATTATTACACCGATCAGGTGGTCATAGTTTTTATACAAAATTAGATTTGAGATCAAGTTATTTTCAACTTCCAATACATGAAAAAGATAGAAAAAACAGCATTTATTACACAAGATGGTTTATGGAAATTCAACGTGCTTCCACAAGGTATTATGAATGGATCACCCATCTTTCAACCAACTATACACAATCATCTTGGTTATGGACGCTGGGATTATGTTATGGTTTATTTAGACAATATTTTAGTATTTTCACATAACTTCAATGATCATAAACAACACTTAAATGAAATTTTATCAATATTAGTTAAAGCCAAGTTCCAAGTTAATCCAGATAAATGTTCTATTGCTGTTCGAGAAATTGATTTTGTAAGTCACGCAATCAATGAATAATTCATTAAATCCAATGGTGATAAAATAAAAGCTATTAATGATTTACCAGCTCCGAAAACACTTAAAGAAGCAAATGAATTTTTGGGAAAAATCAATTGGTATCGTAAGTTCATTCCCAACTTTGCTTGCATAGCTGCACCATTACACAAAGTTACTAATAAAACAAAACATCATTGACATGTATTTCTATGAGAACCTGATCAGCAACATTCATTTGTTTTAACAAATGATGCATCTGAAATTGGAATCGGTGGAATTTTACGACAAGATACGCCAACTGGTACAAAGATAAATTATTATAAATCTCGTGTTTTAAATGATATTGAACGTATATATGCTACATTTGAAAAAGAAGCATTAGTTATTTATTGGTGTATTACTGAACTTCGATCATATATAGGTGATTCTAGTTTGACTGTCGAAACAGATCATAAACCACTTGAAAAATGTCATACTAAACAACTGAATAATAAACGTGTCATGAATTGGCTTTTTAAATTACAAGATATTTTACCACAAGTTATCGCCGTTAAAAATCGTAAAAGTGCAAACAACACTGCTGCTGATTATATTTCACGGCATTTCCCTTCGGTTGCAATTCTCAACAGTGGTTTATCTACTGTGAGTGAACCATGTGATGATTGGCCGACTAACTCTCAACATTGGTCCGAAGACACACCTAAGCCACAACATACACAAATTACTCAATCATCCATCTCAAGCAACACTTCGATTCGTAATACTGCTATGAACGTGAAGATCAATGCCGTTACCACTCGAGCACAAGCAAAACTTTTGGCGCAAGCCCCTCCATCTCCACAAACAATATCGTCCACACCACATGCATCTCAAAATGCCCCTTCTAGTTCACCATCCTCTAATCAATTATATGATTTTAGTTTATTACGTATGCGCTCTGAACAGGGACAAGATCCAGCTGTTCAACAAATAATTCAACAAGTTCACAATAGAACATGTCATAAATCATTTATTATACAACATGATATTCTTTACAAATTAGTTCGCCGAGGCAATACAAATATAAAACTACTTTATGCACCGTCGACCGTCATTCCAGGATTACTGGCGGCTTATCATGATCATCATTTAAGTGGCCATTTTGATGTCGAACGTACATGGCTCGCTTTAAAGAATACATATTTTTGGCCCCACATGAAAGAACTAGTTACATCTTATATTTAATCATGTTAACAATGCTCGAAATTTAATGTGAACCGTCGTAAACCCTCAAGACTATTACAACCTATGCAATCACCTACTGATGTTTTTCAAATTTAAGGTATGGATTGGTGGGGACCCACAATCACTTTCCGTGATAGTAACTGATATGTTTTGGTCATAACTGATCTACTCTCTGGCTATGTTATTGCTAAAGTCTCACCTACAAACACTGCTCAAGATACTGCTCGTATTCTCATGGAAGAATTTATTTTAGTTCATGGTATTCCTGATATCATTATTACAGATCAAGGCACACACTTCAACAATGAATTAATGCATGCTGTCTGGAATTTAGTTGGTTGTAAATACATTTTTTCAATATCCTATCATCCACAAACAAACAGATAAACTGAACGATGGAATGCAACAATCATTACCCAAGTTGCTAAATATTGTAACACTGAACACGATAATTGGGACACCTTTTTACCATCTGTTGTTTATGCATATAATAATGGTATACATAGTTCCACTGACTTCACGTCTTATCAACTTGCATTCGGATACCAACCGCGTAATCCGTTCCAGCCATCTGCAACTACTTTTATCTTTAATAAACCACATGATTATTGGACACAAATAATGCAATATAAAACTACAGCATTAAAACAAGCACAAAACAATATCATGCATCAACAGCAACTCTCGAAACGTCGTTTTGATAAAAGTAGATCACATCCAACTTTTTTCCAGGTGGTCTTGCATGGATGAAAAGTTTTGTTGAACGAACTAAACTCGATACTCTTTATACGGGTCCTGTTCGAATCATTCAAGTTCTTTCGCCGGTTATTTTCTTGCTGAAGATGAAACTTTTTAACGATTTCAGGTCCATTCACACAATATTAGATGCGAATACTCTCGTGAATTAGTTATACCCTGGAGAAATTCTTTTCTTCTTACACCAACACAACACAACAATAGTTGCATATTCATAAGTCGTCTATTGTATCTTCATTCGCATGCTTCTCACATCTGAATGTTATCATACTTAATATTCGAACAAGTTTATGTGTTATTTTTTCTTCATAGATATCTTCGTTATATTTTTTGTATTTTGCTCAATTCATGTATAGTTAACCATCGTCTTCATATTTTTAGTTATTATTCCTATTCTGCTATGGCAGTTCTGTTCATTTTGCTTTGGTTCATTCTAATGCATTCAAGCAATGCCATTCTCGATCGTAACACGTTGGTTTCTTGTGATCCAAGTTTTAATACAAGTAATTGAACCCATTACGTGTTCCTGATATTGCTCGCCGTGCGAGATTTGGTATTTATCGCTTTTCTTATTTCTCTTTATAAACGATGATGGCCAATCTTAAAGCTAGCCTGTCAACAACACCACCAACAATAGCAAGCACAACATGTTTTCGCACAAATCCCCTCTATGTCAGCACCAGCTTACCAACCACCGTATGCTCACGTACCTAACTCGTTAGTACATCAATTTCCACAACAATACACATCGTTATTACTTTCACCACCACGGGAACCACCTACATCATCAACGGTACCACCAACTCCGATCGTATCATAAACAAACTTTCTTACATTATTCATTTGCACGTGTTCTTGCTTTCTAATTCATCTTACTTGCAACACTTCACCATTTGTTTTTCTGCCGGTAATCATATGATCTTTCATTTCTAATTACAAGGCTTTTGTTTGTTCTATCTCCATCATTTGAAATTCGTCGTACTTTTGTTTGGTTTATCCCTAGTCTTTTGTGTTCGGTTCAGATTTTTTTTCTGAGATTGCATCTTGTTGCCCCGCTTCATATTTTTTTGGTCGAGAGAGGTGTTATGTCAGGAGAGACATCTCCTGACATAAGAGGGCTCTCTCTGTTATATTGCTGCTTTTGTTAATGACATTCCTCCTTGTCGCTCCATGATATCTCTTTTCTCTGAAAATACACAAGGAGGTATATCAGGGAAGACGAGGAAAGGAGAGAAAGACATTCTTGTATGCTGTTTTTCGTTAATTGTTTTTTTTGTTGTTTTTATGAGAGAGGGATCGAAAGAAAGAAAAGGGAAGATTGTAGCATACTACTAACGACCAAATGCTTGCGAATCATGTTTTTGATCTAAAACATCGATATTACAATCAAAAAACATTTTCTTGGATATATTCGTTAAGTGTAAGTTTAGCTGTACAAAATACTAATAAAAAGTTAATATGACGATACAACATGTGAATATACTGTTTGAGTCTTTTTGATACACGATTGAACAACATTTAATGATAGGTCACTAAATATTTATTCTTGTTGATCTCTTGTTTTTATCCCTGTTTTCCACTATTCGTATATCAGATCATTAATTTCTAACCTTTTTCTCATCTCCTGTTCTCAGATGAGCATAATTGGCTATTAGTCATCGAGGCGGGCTCTATCCACTTAACGATTGGTTGATTATCTTCTCCCATAAAACGATGATGTAAAATATTGACGATGCATTCATTAATTCCATTGAAAATATATCAACTAAGTGAAGAAAAGCGCTGGTATATCATCTGCGAGTGAAAAAAAAATTCTATAAATATTAGACAGACAGCATGTTTCCTTAACTGTTATATCAATACAATATATTGCATTATTAATCACTATCAACGCCATGGTAATGTGAATTATGGATTCGGTTCTGGTCGTCCACCTGCACTGAACCTAGTACAAGTGGAAAAACTCGATAAAACCATCCAGCAAAATCGATCTGCCACAGCTGCCGAGTTACTGTCAATCACACAGTTCAACACAACCGAACAAACGATACAACGTTATCGTCCACGAAAATCTGTCATTAAAGTCAAAATCAATAAAATGAATGAACGTAATCGATTTGAATTGGCTTCATTACACCATTGTACTGATATCAAAAAATACATTTTTGAAGATAAATGTTGTGTTGGTCTAAGAATCACAAACCAAATTGTTTGATGTGAACGAGGAGAATCGACACCAAGAAAAGAGATTTCGTCTGTATGAGCCCATATTAATTTAATTGGTTTCATTTAGTGGAATGGATACGTATTCCGCCGATTCGATCATTGGTTAAACAGTGACATGTTTTGTGCAATAGTGAATGGAGCTTTATCTGAAGATATAGAGGAGCTGAATGGATTTGTTTATGTTTCTGACGGTGTAAAATGGCATCGAAGTGCTTAATTTAGACGATACCGTAAACAGCATGATATTGAATTATGCAATGGACCAGGTTATAGTGCAGATTTTAACGCAATTGAACTGGTGTGGAATATTATTAAACAAGAAATTAAGAATAAGAATCAAAAGTCACAACGTGAACTAGCAGATGCGATGGATGAAGTTTGTAGTAACTTCTTGTTAAATAGTGTTCAATTATGTATCAAAAGAACTCCAACAGTATATTCACATGTTGTATTGTCATATTAACTTTTTATCAGTAGTTTGTACAGCTAAACTTGCACTTAACGAATATATCCAAGAAAATGTTTTTTGATTGTAATATTGATGTCTTAGATCAAAAATACGATTCACAAGAGTTTTGTCGTTGGTAGATAGATGTCATTCGAAAATTAGAAAAATATGTTCTGGATGATCTTTTTTTCAATCTACAACGAAGTTTATTATAATTGATTTGACTGATCTTTATACAATGATACCAAAAGAACGTGCTTTACTTGCATTATTGCGATTTTTAGGAGAACATTTTGTATCATGGAAAAATAGCTTCATTGTTCATTGATAGAATAATGAAAATGGCTCCCCTAGTATTAGATAATAATTGTTTTGTATATAATAATAAATATTAAAACAAATCCGTGGTGGAGCAATGGGCTCAGTATTTACAGGATTGTACATAACCTTTTGCTAGGGGATAGCAATATGATTTCAACTTGGATACCTAATGAATTTTATACCAAATAATAGCCCGTCAAAAGCTGGATCTAGGACTATAGTTAGCAATTCAATAGACAGAGATGACTGTTTCAACTTTTAGATGTACAAAACTGAACATAACTTCTTGCGAAAGAAGTACAGCATTAAGTACAAATGGCACAGTTATAGTTGATATATCAAGTGAAACCTTTATTAGATCTGAATAGAAATAATACATCAGTACTTAGTGTGACCGCCATTGGTTTCACGTACAGCTCTTAATCGGTGATGATACGATTTCAGTAAATTTTCGAAAAGATCTCTTTCGTTTTTAAGTTCATGAAGAACGGTGCGAAAATGTTTAGGCAAAACAATTGGAGAATTCCGATCGGAACCGCGCTCGCTAATCATCAGACTTTCTACTTTGTCCATCAAAATTTATCTAACATTTTCCGCTACATTAAGACCCGGAGGGCTTTCCAGCCATTCTGTTCGATCAAAGAAATCAATTCCCGAGTCTTTGAGCAATTACTGAGTGGCATTTTCTTTGTGGTACGGAGCGTTGTCATGAAGATAAACGACTTCTGCTGGATCTAATACTTTTTCAGAATTAGAAAGAAATGGAATCACCTTTTCTGTCAAAGTACGTTGCCGATAATAAGCTTCATCCCATGATGCACCATTATCTTTGATGACTCAGATCAATTTGATGGTAGTAAAACAGATGAAAACTCCAATGCAATTCGGTTTTGCACAAACGTCTTGATAATGCTCATTGCTTTCGATATCTTCCAGAGAAAGCGACTACACTCTGTCGTTTTGATAGTTCGGTGGATGAACAGTCCAAATGCAGAATTCATCAGCTGGAGCAAGGTGTACGAAATCATGTTCACCTCAATGATGCAAATAATCGCAAAACCATACGCGATTTTCTATGTTTGTTGCTGACTTCATTGGCTTTGGAATCACATGAAAAGCCTTTAGCCCATGTTTGACACGATATCGTTGAATAGTTGACGGGCTAACGACCTCTCCACGCTTCTCGAAGATCTCCTTCGCAACTCGTTTGCAACTTCTGTCTTTTTCCACTGTTTTCCATCACAATTCTTTTGCTTTCTTCAGACAATTTTCCCGGTCTTCCATCGCCAAATTTCGGAAAGCACTGTTCGTATCCTTTTTTCCAGTTCTCCGTAACCCATCTTTCACTACGATGCAGTTTTTGAGCGATCTACTTTCGATTGATAAACGTTGCAACTTCTTCCATTGCTTCTCAATAGATGTTTGCTCGAATGTGATCAATTACATATTTTTCTTCATCATCTCCAACGAGTCCAGCCATTTTATTAAACGATGATTATGTAAAATCTTAAACGGTAATGGGAAAATCAATAATAAAAGTTGAAATAAAGAAGAGTAAAATAAAAGGAAAAGCCCAACATCCAAGTGACACATGCGGTAGAAAGAGAGGACGCTTTTATGAAAAAAAGAACAAGAAGAAGAACAAAACCAACAATAGAAAAGAAAAAAAAACAGAATGATAGAAAATAGTGCGTACCTATACGTCTGAAATGTGAATCGACCATCCTTATGTATTGAATTGCTAACTATAGTCCTAGATCCAGTTTTTGACGGGTTTTCATTTGGTACAAAATTCAGTAGGTATCCAAATTGAAATCATATTGCTACCGCCGCCTAGCAAAAGGTTATACACAACCCTGTATACAAGTATTAGCTATTANTAAATACCGCTAATTATAGGTTTAATTTAAGAGATAATAAAATAATTTTTGCATCATTCAATGCAGGAAACATTTCTACAAACAGAAATATAAAAAAAACTCTATAATTTTAGAAATTTGATCAGTAAAAAAGCAAATTACTGACACATCTGAAAAGTCTGTTCCTATTGTCCTCTACTGGGGAGTGTCTAGGCACTCTCAGAGGGCCTGACACTGCGTGCGGTGTTGGGAAGGCGTCCTCTGGGGTCCAGCAGCCAAACAGTCTTGTCCTCGGACTAGTCATCCGTTGGTGGGACGTAAAACAATGCTTGACTAACGAAAAGGAACAAACAGAAATAGTTAGTACAACTAACATAACGCGTTTTGGATCATGGAATGTCAGATCGTGTTATCGTGTCACTAAACGTGAACTAATTGTTCGTCAATTAAAAAGATACAAAATAGAGATTGCAGCACTAGCTGAAACCAATATACCGGATTCCGGTATTTACGTAATGAATGGATACACATTCATCTATTCTGGAGCATTGGAAAAAGAACGTTCAAGAGCAGCTCACGGCGCAGCTGTGTGCCTGGGTCCCAAAGCATCTCGTGCTTGGAGAAATTCCGGCTCCATCTGGAAATCAATCAACTCTAGGATAGTAGTTGTTCGCATTAAATGTCAACCTATACCTATTACCGTTATAGCTGTCTATGCACCGGTGAACCCTTCAAATGGCTTAAAAGCTGAAATCGAGGCCTGCGATGAGTTTTATAAAGCTCTTCAATCATCAATTGATCATACTAATAAAGGCGATATCATATTGATTATGGGTGACTTTAACGCTAGAGTAGGAGTGGAACAATCTAGCTCAGCTCATAGCGTAGTTGGTAAACATGCAGTGGATAAGCAGAATCAAAATGGTCGTCGACTTGTTGATTTCTGTCTGTTCAATGGTTTCGTGATTGCTAACACATTCTTTCCTCATAAAGCAGTGCACCAAACAACATGGATGCACCCAAAAACTAGACAATGGCACATGCTCGACTATGTACTTGTTAATCGTAAATTTCGAAATAGCATTCAGGATGTTCGTGCCCATCGAGGCGCAACTGGCGGCATTGGGACGGATCATCATCTTCTAAGGGCTAAAGTCCGTATACATCTAAAATGTCGCAAAAAAACAACCGAGACAGGTCGGTTAAGGCTTGATTACGAAAAACTGAATAACGAAAAAGTGGTAGCTGAATTCCAAGCGGAATTAAAAAAACACCGAAATAACACACAGAAAAACAACAAGGATTTATCTGTGAACGAGAAATTTACACAATTCACTGATTATATACGTGAACACAGCAAAGAATACTTTGTAAAAGATCAAAGATACCAAAAGAATACTAAAGAATGGTTCACACAAGAAATAGCTGATATTGTGGACAAAAAAGCTAAAGCTTATGTACAATGGCAACGTCATCGTGGCACAATTGATGAAAATAAATACAGAAATCATTATCGAACGTTGGCCAAGATGGTTAAAAATAAAGTAGAGGCTAGACAACGAGAATATTGGGAAGAGATTAGTGTTGACATTGAAAATGCAGTGAAAGACCACGACCCAGCAACTGCATTTCAAATTATACGACGCCTTCGTGGTAATAACATGAATACGGAACACATAGCGATTCATGATAAAGATGGAAATACGTTAACGAATAGTGAAGATAGATCAAATAGGTGGAGAGAATATTTCGATGAAATGCTCAACGTACATACAGTGGTTGATGAACGGATATTACAAAAAATCCCAAAGCCACTATTAGATCAAAAGGATCTCTCTCATCAGGATGCTGTACCGACTGTTGATGAGGTTGTGAAAGCAATCCAACAGATCAGAAATAGGAGAGCTCCAGGAAAAGATGAAATATCTGCCGAACTTCTAAAAGCCGGCGGGTTGCCCCTAGCTGAATGGTTACACGAAATCATCCGTGATGTTTGGGAACAGGAAATCATGGTAAAGGATTGGACGGCAGCGGTTCTCATACGACTATATAAGAATAAAGGCGACAAACGGATCTGCGATAACTATAGAGGTATATCTTTACTAGTTGTAGCAGGAAAAATTTTTGCTCGAATCTTATTAAATCGTATTCAAAACACACTAGAAAAAAAACTGCTAGAGGAACAAGCTGGCTTCCGTGCTGGTAGATCTACAATCGATCAAGTATTCATATTGAAAATGGTTATGGAAAGATCAAGAGAATTCAATCAACCACTGCACCTATGTTTCATCGATCTACAGAAAGCCTATGATTCGGTTAACCGTGAAGCGCTATGGAGAGTATGTAGTGCATACGGGCTATCTGATAAGATGATACAAATGATCAAACTTCTATATGAAGATGTAAGAGCTGTAGTACGAATTGATGGCGACTTCAGCTCGAGTATCCAAATGAACACTGGTGTCAAGCAGGGATGTCTTCTATCTCCGATCTTATTCAATGTCTACATTGATTTTGTCATGCGACAAATACTTGAGCAAGCTGGAACAGAAGGTGTCACCATGAACTATCGTCTTGGAGATTTATGGTACTCAGGTCGTGGAAATAGCGATGATGTGAAGTTGTTAGCTCTCATGTATGCAGACGACATTGCTGTTATGTGTCAAAGTACTCAAGATCTAGAAAAATTTATAAAAGCATTCGAAAAAATCACACAAGACTTTGGTCTTACTATGAACATCAAAAAGACATGCTTGATGTCTCTAAAACAATTTCAAAAGTCAACATGTAACTCTAAAGAGAGAACAGAGGTAGATGATAAGCCATTTGACATCACCATACGCAATCAAAATATAGAAAAGGTAGAAGAGTTTAACTATCTTGGATGCTATGTATCAAAAGATCAAACACAACATAAAGACATTGAAACTCGTGTAAGCAAAGCATCCAGTGCATTTAATAGTCTCCGACGAATTGTTTGGTATCGAAAATGCATATCGACCCAGGCAAAAATAAGAATATTCAGAGCATCAGTACTCCCAGTACTCTTGTACGGAAGTGAACTGTGGTCTCTAACAGTTGCTGAGGAGCAACGCCTAAAAGCATTATATATGAAATGTCTAAGAGTAATAATTGGAGTGTCTATTGGTGATCGAATGAAGAATGATCTTGTGCTTCAGTTAACTGGACAACCACCTCTTGAAAACATCTTGAGAAGGAACAGATTGCGTTGGTTTGGTCATGTTAATCGAATGAATAATGATCAAAATTGTCCGATGTTAACAAAGAAGACCCTCTTCGCTTCATTCAAAAATGTAAAGAGACCTCCTCATGGTATCAAATTACGGTGGAAAGATAAAATCATGAAGGATATCACCGTATCCAATATTAAAAATTGGAGACGAGAAACGAATGACAAGGATACATGGCGGAAAACAATTAATCGTGGTGTTACTTATGGCATCGTTCATACAGATGTTACGCGTATAGTACGAGAACATAAAGAAAGAGCTGTTGATCGTCGAGCACGAGAAGAACTAATGCATCACATACCAAAAAATACCACAACTGATCATAATCTTCTAGCTCTCACAACTGATGATACTACATGCACGCTATGTGGACGTATATGTAAAAACAAAAAAGGTCTAAAAATTCATCGACACACGTGTATCAACAAGAATATCATAGATAAAAAGGCTATTACACAAAAAGTACAACAACCAATATCAACAAAATCACATCAGGCAACGACCTCACAACCGACGAAAATAATAGAATTGTTGGTGAAAAACAACAATAATGAATACATATGTCCAAATCAAACATGTGGCAGAGTCTTAAAGGCTCAAGGTGCTACATCACATGTGAAAGCATGTGCGAAATTATGGCTGGAAAAACAAAATTTTCACTTCTAGTGGCTAAAGTCTACATGCAGCTTACCGTGAAGTATGAAGACGGTTACTGAAACTAGATCTGCTTGTGGTCTGGAGGTAACAGTCTGATGGAAGTCGCAGAAGCTGCATGCAGATGATAATCAACTGACGAACAAGATCGATTCGCTCATTTTCAACTTGTATATATCCCTGTGTCGTCTCTTATATGTTTATGTGTTGTTTTATATATGTTATGTGTCATCCCGTAAATGTTTTATGTGTCGCTGTGTTATGTCTTTGTGTCGTTCTTCTTTCTCTCTTAAAGTTCTTTTTTATTTTGCCCCTTTTATTTTTATTTCATTTTATAAATTACTATGTTTGTTCTTCGCCTAAACTGGATTACCGGTATTGGCATTTCTTCTTCTTCTTCTTCTTCTGTTCCTATTGGGAACATCGATTGTATCAATTGATTTTCATAAGTTTTATTCAATCTAATATTTGTTATGAGATTGCACATTGGTTATTTAAAAAAACTATTCAATTGTTGAGTTTTCATGATTTTATTGTATGTTCAGTTTTAAAAGTAAAATAACCCCTGTTCAAAGAATTTCTTACATTTTTTTGTTTTAAGAATGACTTAACCACCAGTCAAGTTGAATTTCACAACTTTGANTGTAAGTGAACACAACAAAGAATACTTTGCAAAAGATCAAAGGTATCAATAGAATACTAAAGAGTGGTTCACACAAGAAATAGCTGATATCGTGGACAAAAAAGCTAAAGCTTATGTACAATGGCAACATCATCGTGGCACAATTGATGAAAATAAATATAGGAATCATTATCGAACGTTGGCCAAGACGGTTAAAAATAAAGTAGAGGCTAGACAACGAGAATATTGGGAAGAAATAAGTGTTGACATCGAAAATGCAGTGAAAGACCACGACCCAGCAGTTGCATTTCAAATTATACGACGCCTGCGTGGTATATTTCGATGAAATGTTCAACGTAAATACAGTGGTTGATGAACAAATATTACAAAAAATCCCAAAGCCAATACTAGATCAAAAGGAACTCTCTCATCAGGATGCTGTGCCGACTATTAGTGAGGTTGTGAAAGCAATCCAACAAATCAAAAATAGGAGAGCTCCAGGAAAAGATGAAATATCTGCCGAACTTATAAAAGCTGGCGGGTTGCCTCTAGCTGAATGGTTACATGAAATCATCCGTGATGTCTGGGAATAGGAAATCATGGTAAAGGACTGGACGGTAGCGGTTCTCATACGACTATATAAGAATAAAGGTGATAAACGGATCTGCGATAACTATAGAGGTATATCTTTACTTATTGAATTGTATTCAAAACATGCTAGACAAAAAATTGCTAGAGGAACAGGCAGGCTTCCGCTGTGGCAGATCTACAAACGATCAAGTATTCATATTGAAAATGATTATGGAAAGATCAAGAGAATTCAATCAACCACTGCACATATGTTTCATCGATCTACAGAAGGCGTACGATTCGGTTAACCGTGAAGCTCTATGGAGAGTATGTCGTGCATACGGACTATCTGATAAAATGATAAAAATGATCAAACTTCTATATGAAGATGTAAAAGCTGAAGTACGAATTGATGGCGACTTCAGTTCGAGTATCCAAATGAATACTGGTGTCAAACAGGGATGTCTTCTGTCTCCGATCTTATTCAATGTCTACATTGATTTTGTCATGCGGCAAATACTTGAACAAGCTGGAACAGAAGGTGTCACCATGAATTACCGTCTTGAAGATTTATGGTACTCAGGTCGTGGAAATAACGATGATGTAAAGCTATTAGCTCTCATGTATGCAGACGACATTGCTGTTATGTGTCAAAGTACTCAAGATCTAGAAAAATTTATAAAAGCATTCGAAAAAGTCACACAAGATTTTGGTCTTACTATGAATATCAAAAAGACATGCTTTATGTCTCTAAGACAATTTCAAAAGTCAACATGTAACTCTAAAGATAGAAGAGAGATAGATGATGGACCATTGGACATCACTATACGTAATCAAAAAATAGAAAAAACAGAAGAGTTCAACTATCTTGGATGCTATGTATCAAAAGATCAAACACAACATAAAGACATTGAAACTCGCGTAAGCAAAGCATCCAGTGCATTCAATAGTCTCCGACGAANTATGAATATCAAAAAGACATGCTTTATGTCTCTAAGACAATTTCAAAAGTCAACATGTAACTCTAAAGATAGAACAGAGATAGATGATGAACCATTGGACATCACTATACGCAATCAAAAAATAGAAAAAACAGAAGAGTTCAACTATCTTGGATGCTATGTATCAAAAGATCAAACACAACATAAAGACATTGAAACTCGCGTAAGCAAAGCATCCAGTGCATTCAATAGTCTCCGACGAATTGTGTGGTATCGAAAATATATATCGACTCAGGCAAAAATAAGAATATTCAGAGCATCAGTACTCCCAGTACTTTTGTACGGAAGTGAATTATGGTCTTTGACGATTGCCGAAGAGCAACGCTTAAAAGCATTCTATATGAAACCTCTAAGGGTAATAATTGAAATGTCTATTGGCGATCGAATGAAGAATGATCTTGTACTTCAGTTAACGGGACAACCAGCCCTTGAAAACATATTGAGAAGGAACAGACTGCGCTGGTTTAGTCACGTTAACCGTATGGATAACGATCAAAACGGTCCGATGTTAACAAAGAAGACCCTCTTTGCTTCATTCAAAGATGTAAAGAGACCTCCTCACGGTATCAAATTACGGTGGAAAGATAAAATCATGAAGGATATCACCGTATCCAATATTAAAAATTGGAGACGAGAAATACATGACAAGGATGCATGCCGGAAAACAATTAATCGTGGTGTTACTTATGGCATCGTTCATACAGATTTTACGCGTATAGTACGAGAACATAAAGAAAGAGCTGTTGACCATCGTGCACGAGAAGAACTAATGCATCACATACCGAAAAATACAACAACTGATCATGATCGTCTAGCTCTCACAACTGATGATACTACATGCACGCAATGTGGACGGATATGTAAAAACGAACAAGGTCTAAAAATCCATCAACACACGTGCATCAACAAAAGTGTCATAGATAAAAAGGCTGTTACACAAAAAGTGCAGCAATCAATATCAACAACATCACATCGGGCAACGACCTCACAGCCGATGAAAATAATAGAATTGTTGTTGTAAAACAACAATAATGAATACATATGTCTAAATCAAATATGTGGCAGAGTCTTAAAGGCTCAAGGTGCTACATCACATGTGAAAGCATGTGCAAAATTATGGCTGGAAAAACAAAATATTCTCTTTTAGTGGTCAAAGTCTGCATGCAGCTTACCGCGAAGTATGACGACGGTTACTGAAACTAGATCCGCTTGTGGTCTGGAGGTAACAGTCTGATGGGAGTCGCAGTAGCTACATGCAGATGATAATCATCTGACGAACAAGATCGATTCGCTCATTTTCAACTTGTGTATATCCCTGTGTTGTCTCTTATATGTTTTGTGTTGTTTTATATATGTTGTGTGTCGTCCCGTACATGTTTTATGTGTCTTTGTGTCGTCCTTCTTTCTCTTTTTAGTTTTTCGATTTTATTTTCTCCCTTCTTATTTTTATTTTATTTTATTAATTATTATGTCTGTTCTTCGCCTAAACTGGGTTACCGGTATTGGCATTTCTTCTTCTTCTTCTATGCAACGTATTCTTGATGCTGTCGAGTATCCTCAATTACATTCATTATTATTGGTCGATTATCAACCAGAAACATTCAAACAACATTAATATGGTATAATCACGAATTTTAATTCATTTTATCAATTACTAATACCTTCATTTACATTTAAGGTAACACTATATTTCGTCTTCTTGATAATCAAATTACAAATCTCACTGTTAATATTTATTCTGAAAAAGCAGAAATATTGAATGAAAATGAACCAAATATATTTCAGTTCATACTATTAATCGGTAGACAGTTACGTGACGTAACTTTTTTCAACAGTGCTCAAGAAAATATGTAATAATTTGGTCTTCAAATACTTCATACACAGGTTCTTTATCTTCAACTCTCCTAAATTGACAATAAATGTCGTAACTTTTTGATGACTGCCTTTATCTTCTTAATGGATGTCTTCAATCTTTATCTACATTGATCATTCGTATCTATAAAATGACTCGTTCATCATCGAAAATAGATAATATAGTAAGGATAAGTGCAATTATTGCATATAAAGAGTTTAGAAAAAATTTGTCAAATTGAAATATTTCTCATTATCAACAGATTGGTATACACATTTTTATAATAAAAAAGTTGTTCTATTACTTAATCGAATGTTAAATCTTGAAGAATTAACGTTGTTTCTTTCAGTAACAAGAATTGAATGCACTTATATCGAATGGCAATCAATTATACGATAAAGCCCTTAACTATATACCACGACTAAACAAATTTATCTTCAGTATACACACTCAAATTATGAACGCTTGTATTATCGGTCCTCGCAAGATCAACACTCATATTGGAATTGATCTTCCATCGAACGATGGCATTCGAAATAGTTTCATTAATAGAGGATTTCAATCAATTGATACATGTCTCAATGATAAACTCATAAATAATACAGCCAAGTGTCATATTTATTCTCTTCCATATCAATTTCACGATTTCTTATTTATGAGTAACTGTTTTCATGGTGGCAGATTCGATAAAGTTCGATTGTTATCGGTGCATGATATATGTCTATTTGAACATCAATTATTTAAAATCATCTCTCAAAACTTTCTTTTTCTTCAACAATTAATCATATGTAACGATAAAACACAAAAAAATAAGCAACATCAATCGTCTACGTTGGTTACATTTAATCATCTGTTTAAGCTCAATCTTTTCAATGTATACAGTGACTATGTCATACGGTTTCTTTCTGACAGAAACGCTCTTTTACCTTGTTTGACAAATCTCATGATTGAATACGACACATTAGCAATTGTGACAAATTATTTTATCAATGATGCAACACCTCTCAATTGTTCTAAAATGAAATCTCTTGTTACATATGAACTATCTGTTCGTCCTCAAAACTTTAATTCATATTTGCCTTCTCTGTAAATATTAGTCTTGTATAAATGATTTGAATAAAAAGAAGTGCGATGAGAAAGTTAAAAATATATTTCAATAATGATAAATAACAAATTACTGCGTAAATTATCAATTGTAGTCTATATAATAATATTCAATAAAATCATAAGATGACAATAAAAGGAATAGGATTTAAATAATTGATTATGTTTTAAATTTTGACGAGTATTGAACATAGAATTATATTATTGAGAAGAAGATTTTAAAGCAAATATTAAAATCTTTAACGGGGACATTAGATGATAATGGATGATATTAACGAAGAAGTTCATTATATAGATTTATAGAAATCGATCTATTCTGAACGACGAACATTTTAATTGACATAGTAAATATAGGTCTTAGTGTGATTAGCAAAAACGATATGAATATAAGAGATTAGTGCATATAAAAGATGATCAGTTGTTACAGTATCTACTGTAACAATGGATGTGGGTGTGGGTGGCTGCAAACCTTCTCCAAAAGCACACCCACCCTTTGCCTTAAATCCATGAAGTAACCAACAAAAAGTAAAAACTTGACATAGTTACAATAGATTCAGTAGTGTTGAAGTCGAAAACTCGCTTCGACTCGAAAACTATTTTTGCAGCTTACAATTGTTCAACTGTTCAACCAAATTTTCAACTAATCCACCTCTCACTGTTGTCTCTTTAATGCTGTTCCTGCACCACCACTGCTATTCCTTCAGGGTGTGAGTGGATGTAGGTGCGGGTATGTGTGTAGGTGTGAGTGTGTGGTATGAGCGAAGGTATGTTTGTGTGCGGCCTGGTGTAGTTCTTCTCTTCACCCACACCCTGACACCCACACTGGCACACTCCCACCCATAGGCACACCTACACCATTTTTCTGAGTATAGGAATGTGCAACAATGAAGTGAACATGAGGCAGAAGCTTAGTGCAAGATCGAACAAACACGGATGGTTATACAAAGTCAGAAGTTTCTTTGTTAGCAACTTGAGTCTAAAGAGGCGAAATATCTTAGTTTTTCTGATGAATTTGAGACAAAGGTGATTCGATAAGATCATGAAGTGATGTTTTTTATTTTCACAAATGTATTTGAAAGTTGTTGAGAAGGAAATCTGTTGATGGAAATAGTTCATTGACAAATAAGTAGATACTTTTATGCAACAGACATCTTAATTCACTGATGATTACTGAGCAGCAAACACTAGTGACATCGATATTGTCTTCTGATGGTGCTTTGATGGACAAGACTTAGTCTGCAAATATTGCCATGCATGGAATAGGATTGTTGAGTGATCAACTTGCTAGAGACCTGGAAGAAAAGAATTATTTCTTATACTTGTGTAAGATCTATTGGCATTTGTCTTTTACTGCACCGATGAAAAGAGTTGCCTCAATGATGAAAATAAAGTAAAAAAGTAGGCAATAAATGCTTTTTCTTCTCCAAACTCAACATTCAACCTCAATGTTGCCATCTCTGGAAGTCGCAAGAAGAAAAAAAAATTCTCCTTGCAAAGACGCAGGGGGGACACTTACGACGTATTCAAGCATCAACAGAAGTCATTTTACATGTTTGTGCTGTTGATTTGTTTTTCCGTCATACCCCACGCAGTGTATGCACAAGAGAAACTTACAACAGAATAAAATAAAGATCAAAGAAAAGGAACTTTGCACGGGGTGGGGAATGAAGGTGTAGGCCTGAAATGAATACCCATATTCTCTTGAGGGTGTAAGGGGGATTGTGGGCTGTGAGTTTGGAGTATAGTTTGCAGAAAATACCCACACTCTACATCCCTCATCTCCACCCACATCCCACACTCCTCACCGACATTCATACCCACACTCCACACCCTCAAAATATTTTTCAATTTCGCTTTAAAAAAATACAAAAAAGAATTAGGCTTTAGGAATTGGGAAAAAATGTACGCGTTTCTGCGATACTCACAACTAAATAGACTGATAATAATAACCGTTAACGGAGCAAGAGAATAAAAGAGTATCGCTATTGCAAATGTTAACCAGTATAAAGTTGGGTGGCAATATGTTACTAATTGTGGATTTTCATATTGTGCCATATCATCATATCTGAGGGTAAACGTCCAATATCCACCGACAATCATCCATGCAAATTGAAATAGAATGAATACCTAGAGGGTATATAGTTAAAGTTAGTTGTTAAGTTAGTAACTACAACTAACCGGTGGTAATTAAAAACTGGTTCCTTGTAACAATACTTTAGCTACAAGTACCTATTTTAGATATTAATGATCAATTAACTCCTCTGACGTAATAAGCATAAGTTTACACACCTCTCCCTTACCATCAACGCAAATACATATGGACAAAATATCGGCCAGACTCCATATAGGATAAAACCCCAGCCATCATCATCCCAAGCATCGTGTCGGGCATACATCAAACCACCCACACATAGAATTATAATAACCGTTATTAGGATTCCAATTATACCAGCAACTATATTAAAGATTGGGATTTTCGGTTGAATTGGACATTTTCCATAGTATAATCCACCGATAACCAATTGGATTAATGCTAATCCAAACCATAGAACAAGCAGAAAACCGAGAGTAATATAGTAATTCTTTTTGCGTTTTTCCATTTTCAGCAAAGAGTAATGGAACAATGACAATTTGAAAGTGAAATAAGTCAAATTTCTACACTGTTTCTTCTCTTCTGTTGATTATAAAGTCGCTTTTATTTATTGAAAACATGACTTGTTCAAATGATTCATCGAAAGAAAAACAGTAGCTCTTTTTTCTCTTTAGTATGTTGTCAGATCCTATATGACTCACACTTTATTAGCAAATTACGCACTTAGTTTATGATTTCGACCCAAAAGATCCTGTGTTATAATTTAAGTATAAAAAAATTTAACATTTGATTTATACTCGAATGATACATTTCTCGTTACCGGCAAATTTCTGTAAATATGTATTTTAGACCGAAAATGTTTTGCTTGTGCTGCTCTCTATTATTTTAACTAAAGAAATGTTGACAGAATGACAAGAATATGTTGAAGCCAGCAACGAGCATATAGTAATTATACTTCTTTTTCGGTTCTCGAGTGTATTATGTAAAAATATTCTGGATTTACTTTTTGGTTCAAGATATTCTATAGGGTGGGTGTGGGTGTGGGTACAAGTGCCAATGAAGAGAACTTCACCCCCACACCACAGCCACACAATCTTTAATTGCATTTACTATTCCAACTGGGGTCACATTCGAATCCTCTATATACTGTTGTTGAGATCAGCAGTGTGGTCAACGAAAACAAAAATTTTTAAATAATAATAATACATTTTATGTCATTAGGGACATGAAAGTGGCTCACAACGAATCGTTGCTCTAATCAATAGGTTGAGAAGGGAGAGTAAGGTAAAATTGTAGGAAGACTTCATCAATGCATCACAGCAAAGAATCAAATTATATTACTCATAAATAGGAAATTCTAGTGAAGAAACATGAGGAGGCTGTATTTTATATCTCAACCGAATATCTTTTCTTTCAAGTAGCATATTTGACATTAAAAAAAGAATCAGGAAACGTTCGATGGGTTCATAGAATAAGGTTAGAAGCAATTCATTTTTATTTACTCCAAGAGTCTGTAAATTGTATAATATTAATCCATTAGACTACCTTTCGTATAGATTTGCATGAAATGGGATGGCTACGCATGTGGGTGGACATGCGATTGTGGATGAAGAGAAAATGCACACCCACATCCTTCCGCCGTCATCCTCAATTCGTTGAATATGCTTATTTTATTGTTAATCTATATGATTCTTTCTTCCGACTTATGCAGTTGTTGAATCACATCAACGACGCAGCCAAGATTTCGTTCTTTTTTCCAACGTCAACAACTCATTTGATGTGCGACATTGACAAGAAAGGAAGTAGGGTCGGATGCACGACGTAGTATATAAGAAAATTGATTCTCGACCACGTCAATGAAGTCCTCACTTGTATGATGGGTCGATTTTCAAGTAAGTCATTGTAGTGAAGGATAAGCAACACTGTTGCAGAAGAGTAATTAGATATCCTGATGTTGAACACTCTGCGCATTTATTCACAAAGTTGAAGTATTTGAAGAATAAGTTGGCTGCGATCATCGGTAGGGTGTTACTTCGAACACTGTTCAGAGCATAACAAATAAGCACTTGCCGATACCTTGGAAATGTATAGCATCATAGTATGAATCGAGTAGAAGTTGCTTGATTTCGTGTTATTGGCAGTGTCATAATGAACTTGACTAAGAAGGAGATTAGGGACCGCGTGAGCGGTTTGAACAGGAATCGCCATAATGTATTCCATTTGCACCGAGTGAACATGCTCGTCGTCAACTTTATATGTTTGAGTAGGGCAAAAATACATCAAATCATTGACAGCTTATACTTGGCAGAACACTATGCAATATTGCATAAGGGTCAATGTGAAGTGATCTCGTAAAAGTAAAATCAATTCTAGTCTCGTTCATTGCATAAGTATATCAAGTGGATAAAGAAGTTGCAAAAGTCAACTTTTAGTGACATTATTTTGGATGGACAAAAAGAGTCATCACGGAAGTTCAGAGTTTTTATATTAAAGAACAACTGGTTGGTTTTTAGATTTATCTGTATTTCAGAAATCACTTTTATTTAACTAAGAAGCATGTCAAAAAAAGCATCAACGTGTGATCTCGCCAATCTGGTTGGTTCTCGATCTGTTAGTGACAAATTAGATAGTGTTTTATGGAAGGATGGCTATAAGGATACGAGTTGTACGCGCGGTATTGTTTATGGACTGTGACATACAGGAGCGGGCATCGTTCGAATGAATGGAGATGAATTCTCACGCGCCGGTGAACAATTCTGTAAATGTGGTAAGTTCACTTCAATTTTCTTCTATGTAACCTTGATATTTCTTACTCGTTTACTATTGTTAGTACCCGACAAGAGCAATGACAAAAAGTAAACTAAATATTACTTAATGAAGACTGACTGCGCAGGGATGGTAAACGGAGAAAAGACTCGTGTTCTAAACTAATATCTGCTTTGTATCGCACCGTCATTCTATTTCTACACAATATTCGCTTGATATGATACACTAAATCTAAACCAAACATTCGAGAAGCTTGTGTTCAATAACTATATTGAAAATATATCATTGTTAGCCTTACAGCAAAAAATATTAAGATCTTCAAGCAGTTCTAGTGCTTTAAAAATGTAAATAGATCAGGACACCCACGTCCATACCCTTCAAGTAGTTCTGGATCGAAAAATAGTTCTAACAAGCCAAGTGGCGTTCCAAGAGTAAGATTTTTCACGGTCGAAGGTAATCCACAACCACTTGAATCAAAACTAAACAGACAAGCGTTGAAATTTTCTTTTTTCTAGTTTCTCGATGTAATATATATTTTTTCAAAAGAAGTTGTAAATTCCTCGTCCAAATCACTTTTTTCTTCATTTTCATCACAACTTTCGCCATGTGAATAGTCTTTAGGCTCAATGCCAGATTCTGAATCCATTATATGTTCAGTGATTTTTTGGTAGATTTGTGGTTGAACACTACCTCACTTTGTCAATAATAGATGTCAAAGAAGTACAGAATATGTCGAGATAAAATCACGTTTTCTTTTGAACAATAAGAACAAAATAGATATATATATATGGGTATATCAACCGCAAAGAGAATAAGAGTCTACTTGAAAACTCTTGAAAGAACATAAGAAATCAGAAGAGGAAGATGATGATGTCATTGTATAGGATCTTTCCTATAGATGACACTTTTCAATGATTTTCGTAACATGAAACATCTTTTTGAGAGCAATGACTCTTTCTCAAGAAACCTTATCAAACTAGCTTATGTTCGAACTCATTAAACCATATGTTGATTGCCAGAAATATCAAGGGGCAACCAATAATCACCACTAGATATAGATACCATTATCCGCACAAATATCTTAAACGAAAATATTCATGCGATTCATATCATTAAACAATCAATAAATCATATTTTTAAAAGTTATTCAGGTCCCAAAACATCAGGACGCGAATTCGTGTCGCTCATATTCAAAGCAACAGTTAAGCAAGGTCGAAATTTGGATCATGGTATGCTTGACACATCCACATTCAAGATATGATGAGCGACATAGATGCATCAGCTAAGTTACAGGAGCCAACAAGAAGGATTCATCGGTTGTTTTTTTTTTCAAATATTGTATCTTTCAAAAAAAAAAGGATTTTGAGATGTGGTAGAATCTCGGAGAAGATGATTACCATACCTACACTCTCATGAGAAATCTGTGATATGGACCACTATATAAGACACTATCGAATTTTTGAAAAGTTTTCTTTGCGGCTAATGAATCAGATCTGAATAGAGTTAAAATAATTCTATGCGGTTAGGTGTGAGTGTGGCTAGACTCACTTAGTTCTTATCAATAATTTTTTTCGGATTGTGTGTGTAAATCAAAATCATGACAGCCTTCATTTTGTATACTGAGATCATATCAGCTTAACAATCTCTCATTTTTTTTTGTCTGATAATTGATTTTATTCTACATAATATTCTTTGAACGACTGTAGGAGTTATCTTTTCACTGTCTGCATATAATATACGATGTTTTTTTTGCGCATGATGTTTCATCGCTAGTTTTAACTAGTTTTCGCTTCTGATCGTTTCGTGTATTCATTTTTCCATTTTAATTTTCATTTGCCTGATTTAAAGCGTGAAGAAAATAGCTAGTTTCTCCAATAAAAGTTTGTTCTTTTTGAAAATCTACATTTCGTCGTGTACAAAGATAAGGATGCAACTTCTTGCTTTTTTATATTCATCAGACATCTCCATTCTGACCAACATTCCTCACGGGTTGCCTTCACATAGCTTTCATACACTTTGCACTTGCAGCGTACCAAGATCTCATAAGAAGATGCGTTTTGACCAGTAGCATATGCGACGTATGCAATTAATATTCCTACATGCTTTGAAAGAAAACCATTTCAAAATCTATCTAAAAAATATTGACTCCAAGCAAAGAGAATTTATTTAAAATGGTGGAAAACATATTTTAATTCAAATGTCGTATGTCATAAATACATTATCAATGGATCTTTTTAATTCTCAGAAGTTGGATATACGTTAAAATGACAAATCCAGCAGTCATAATTGACAAGCCCAAGTAATTTCTCCATAAATTCCATTCTGTCGTATAATTGGAGTCTCTGTCATTCAAAACCTCTAATCCTGCCAATGAACAAATATTCGTGTCAGTAGTCAATCAAAATGTAATATTACGAAATTCACTCTTTGCTAGCATATTTGATGCATATCAAAAGGCACTGGTCCAATGAATCCAAGACACCCACTTGAAAATACTTTTCAATGCCATTAGAAAACCACTGAGGATCATCATTACCAAAAAGACAAGTATGATAAGAATCAAGGCAACACCTAAAAATAAACAGATAATGACACCAATGTGCTATCCTACATCACCATTTTGTTTTCTAAGAAAAACTTTTGTACATATTGCCCAAACAGACTTGCAAGAAAAATCCTAATAAGAAAAATAAAGAATTTATTAACTTTTTATTCTAAACCCATCATAAAGTATATATCCCATAGAAATATAGCTAAGAAGAATGTTGATGTTCGATAGTAGCTGCTACTATTTTTCTACCAAATAAATCATTTTTTTTTCTGTATCATCCATTGAAATGAAAAACTCACATGTACAAATAAGACACGTTTTTTAATTAATGGTTCTAACTCTGTCATTGTACTAAACATTTGTGTCGAAACAATAATAAATACAGCACCTAAACGATCTTGTACACCTGGATCAATAGATTTTTTTTCAAATAAAAAAATGCGAGTCCTAATAACAGGCCTATAGTAATATCTACGGCTATTTGTGCCAGAAATAATACGGGATTACAAAACGTATTTTCCAATGTCTGTTGATAGACATAATAAATTTCTTTCCAAAAAGATTGTACCAGTTTACGTGACTTTTTGCCAGTTCGCCTTGCAAAATGATCATCGACTACTAGTTGTTATCTTTTAAGTACAATAATATTTTTATTCATCGAAGAACTTTTCATAAGCTAGTTTTAACTTTTCCAATGTCTCTACCTTCTGACTGGCATTACAAAATCAGTCAGATTATCGTGGCATTCACATGTATAGCCTTGTTGAGAAAAATAATCTAATACATCTATGGCTTGACCATGGTAATACATTTCACCCTGACACAGAAGAGTTACTGTGTCAAAAATTTTAAATATAGAATAACTTGGTTGTTGTATAGAGAATAGAATAGTACCTTGGGTAAATATTTATAATTATATCATTCTAGAAATTAATGATAAACAGATTTTGAACTTACGTCCTTGTTTTGATAGATCACTTAAACATTGCATTACGTTTCGAGCTGTTGTTGCATCAAGTCCTATTTATGAACGATAATAACTATACAACATTCGAATTGCGAGAAAAACTAAGCAGAATTTTACTTTTTCGTTAACAAGTGAATATTGCTCTAATTTTCTTTTCATTTGAAAAGAATTAGAAATATTCTAATCATTCGACTACAGAACAAACCTATAGTTGATTCATCAAGAAAAAATATTTTAGGTGCTAATACCAATTTCATGCCAATACATGTTCGCTTTCGTTCACCACCAGAAACACCTCTGATGAATTCTGTACCAATTCTTGTATCAGCATACAAATCAAGTCCAATATCGGAAATAATTTTTATCACTCGCTCTACACGCTCTCCATAAGATACTTCACTTGGTAGAGGAATTTTTCTCGTACAGTAAGTGTCTTACAAATGGTATTCCTTCGAATCACATACTTAAATGAATCGGGTGGTCGTGACCCATCGACAAGAATTTGACCATGTCAACCTTGTCGATCTTTACAATATGCACGGATATCAAGTAGAGATGATTTTCCACATTCTGTTTGACCTAACAATATTTAAATTTTAAAGTTAATCACATAAATACTGTCCTCTAATATACATTCATAGACAAATTTGTTTTGAAAATAATCCAAAACAAGATAGCATTTTTCAGCATAAAAGATTATTTTTTTTGTTCATATCAATTCGCTCAAAAGTAAAGGAAATGAAGATCTTAAGTAAAAAAATGGTCATATTCACGAAGCTATCAATCTTCCAGTAAATGCTCTTGGAATGATTGAGTCGATAAAACGCATTCGGATGCGTTAATTTTCCAAATGCCGTTGACCATATAGCTATACAGCTAGTTTAGTCAGTGCAGATAAATTTTTAACAAAGAAATTTGTTTCGATACGAAAATGCGACTATAAGTCCAGCGGATTGTATCTTCATTCGGATGCTACTGTAATTGAAGAAAATTTTTCATGTCATGATATTAGATTTGAAAGATCATAGCTGAAAAGAAAAAAAATACTTTTTAGTTCATTTAAATCGATATATTTGTTTTCTATTAATTCAATTGAACAAGAATAATAAGCCGAATCATACGTCTATGTACAATTCTTTATCATAAATATTTTTAGAAGAAGAATTTTGACCATATCTATCAAACTTTTCAATTGCTAATAATTATTCTGTTTTCATATTTTTGTATTTGATAATCCAGAAACACATAAGCTGATCTCAGTTTAGAATAAGAATGTGAGTAGTAGGTTCTGTAAGAAAAGCTATATATTTTTATTGAAATCAGGGTAACTCGAGGATATTCTTTTAATTGCCCATGTAATCATGCTTAGATTTTTAACGTGTTCCTGAGGGTCTATAAGCTTTGTAATTTTATGCTTTGGAACGTGTTCAAAATGTAAGATTTCCAAGCGTGTTAACACGTTCAAAAAGCCAAACATGTCAATACTGATCTATGTTGATGGCAAATTAATGTGCTTTCTGACTTTGCTACCTTACGATACTAATGAGGCAGACGTGTTTACGTTATTATCAAAGAAGTTTTAAAAAAATCATTCCTATGTGTCAAAATCGAACCGGATTCTTACATTTAGATTGCATCTCATTATTAAAATTTAACCAAGTTCAGTTTAATTTAATAGATTAATTATATCCAATGAATATTCACATCATAATTGACTCTTATTTATACATCTCTTATTACAAATATTAAACTATTGACAAAACTGTACGTCTCGTTTTACATGACTTCTAAAATATTTTAGGGATGCATACATGGCAGATTATCATTTTAAAGTTCTTGTTATAAATCTCATCGTTACTTTCCTAAACAAACGAATAAATTCTATGAGTATGTCACTTATATTTTCAATTATTTGATTTAATGTAAATTTCACTAGTGCTTTTTCACAAAAGAAAAGTCGACTTACATCGGATATTGAACATCTATAAGTGAGAAGAAGACAATATTGGCATATTTATCTATCAGAGAATGAGATTTTTCTTTATTCNATAACAAAGACAGATAAAAAAGATGTAATCATTCTGACAGGAGATTGGAACGCAAAAATTGGTAATGATAATACAGATTGGAAATCCGTTATGGGTAAATACGGTTATGGCGATAGAAACGAACGAGGAGAACGCCTCCTAGAATTTGCGGCGACACACAATCTCTACATATGTAACACAAGGTTTCAACATAAACCTAATCGAAAGTGGACTTGGGCGTCACCAGATGGCATCCACAAGAACATGATTGATCTGATTCTCATTCAAAGAAGATGGAAGACGTCGGTCATCAATTGTCGAACATTTCAGAGTGCAGACATAAGCTCAGACCACTCATTAGTCTTATGCAACATCAAACTGCGACTAAAGAAAATGTATAACAAGCCGCAACAATCCTATAGAGTTGATGTAAACCGATTGAAAGATGAGAAAATAAGACAATCATACAGTACTACACTAATAAAAAACATGGAAAACATAGAGCCATCATGTAATCTGGAAGTCCATTCAAACCATATAAGACAGGCAATTCAAAACACAGTAGAGACAACGATACCTGCAAAAAGAAAAACTAGAAAACCGTGGATTTCCGAAGCGACACTAAAATTTGCTGATGAAAAACGAAAACTAAAACAGATGAAAAACATTTCCATAGAATACACACAGCAATATAAAGACTCATGCCGGAGAGTCAAGAAATCTGCAAGACAGGATAAAGAGCATTGGATACAAGATCAATGCGAACAAGCTGAAAAAGGTCTAAACATTGGAAATACCAGAGAAGCATACAGCCTATTGAAAATGTTAAAAAGCGAATTTGTACCTCGGTTGAATGTGATACGAGATCAGCAGGGCGCAATGTTACAGTCCAAGGATGACATAAAGCAAAGGTGGACACAATACTGTAGCAGTCTGTATAAAGATCCTGGGGGTGGAGACGGGATGGCAGAAGAACTTGAAGACATCGCACCTCCCGTAGACGAAAATTCCTCGGATGTTCTGTACTCTGAGGTCGAAGCAGCTATACGTGCATTAAAAAGAAATAAGAGTCCAGGATCAGATGGGATCACGGCCGAAATGCTACAAGCTGGGGGCGAACCACTAGCACGTCAGATCCATAATCTCTGTAACAAAGCATGGAATGAAGGTACAATTCCAGAGGATTGGGGTAAATCCATCCTGGTACCAATTCCGAAAAAAGGAGATCTCAGCAATTGCTCGAACTATCGAACGATCTCTCTTATTAATCATACAGGAAAAGTACTCCTAATAGTACTGCGAAATAGATTAAAAAATCATCTGGATCCGTACCTCTCAGAAGAGCAGGCAGGGTTCCGAACAGACAGGAGTACCATACATCAGATACTAACGCTTAGATTATTGGCTGAAAAAGCAAAAAGACAGGGTAAGAAAATATACAACTGCTTTATAGATTTTCAAAAAGCATTCGATACCATCAAACATAAAATTATTTGGTCTATGCTAAAATCCTATGGTGTTGACACAAAAATGGTCACCCTGCTACAGAAAATATACGAAAAGTCACAGTCAGCTGTTCGCATTGGTAAAGAAAATGGCGAGTGGTTTCAAACAGACGTAGGAACAAGACAAGGCGATCCCTTATCACCACTCATCTTCATCGCATATCTAGAAAGGGTAATGGATCAGGTGAGGCAGAACACCTGCGGAATCAATGTCGGTGGAATCGTTATAAATAACCTAAGATTCGCGGATGACATTGATCTTATAGATGAAGATCTTAGCTCACTTCAAAGCCAAATTGAGCTAACAAAGACAGCGGCCGAACAAGCTGGACTGATATTAAATATAAATAAAACCAGAACCATGGTTTTTGGAGACAGGAATATTGAAAGTAAAATCAATGTAGCAGGTGGAACCATCGAAAATGTAGAAAAATTTGAATATCTAGGAAGTCTGCTGACATGGGATAACAACTGCTCAGAGGAAATCAAAAGGAGAATAGGAAAAGCGACAGGTGCATTGGTTTCATTGAAACATATTTGGAACAGCAAAAAACTGAAGATTGAAAACAAACTCAGAATTTTAACAACATGCGTCTTCAGTGTCCTACTATACGCGTCAGAGACATGGACTTTAAAAGAGGCAGACAGGAAAAAACTATTGGCTTTTGAAATGAAATGCTACCGACGGATTCTAAAAATTAATTGGCAGGACATGATACGAAACGAGGATATTAGGAAAAGGATATCAAAAGAAGAGACGATAATAGATACGATCAAAAGAAGAAAGCTAAGGTTATTTGGTCACATCTGCAGAATGGACGACACTAGATTAATTAAACACGTTGTTTTTGCTAAAATGGATGGAAAATCTAGACGGGGGCGTCCATGCAGAGAGTGGCTGGATGATATAACCGAATGGTGTCAACGCAGTGGACAAGATCTGTTTCATCTTGCGCAAGNTACGGTGTCAAAGTATCCACATAAATGCGCCAAGTGTACTTTAAAGCAAGAATTCATTTGACTTTCGTGATTTATATTTCATTGAAAAGAGTAGAAAAAATAGTCTGCATCACATCCAGTTATTCTTCTGGCCAGTTGACTTAAATGTTAAAAATGTTTGTTTATTTCCCAGGCTCCTTCATACACCGTCTGTTCCAGTAATGACGAAAATGTTTCGATTACAATAGCTTGACGGACACTCCGAGGATTATGTGCACGATGTAACAATTGATCTGAATTGCGTTGAAAAACTGTTGAACTTGTTTTGAATAACCCGAAGATGTAAGATCTAGCTAAAATAAAATATTATCAGTTTTTGTGATGACGATCGCTGCATGGAAGTAAACGTTTGCGTATACATTTGGGTGTGTGGGTGTGGGTGGTTGTGAGTGTGGGTGTGAGTGTGAGGGTGTGAGTGTGGGTGTGGGTGTGGGTGGGTGTGGGTGTGAGGGTGTGGGTGAATAGAACACCCATCCTCATCCCCGCACCCACACCCACACCCATTGAAATAGGAAAAATTGGTAGCCTATACTATTCTCTATCTAATGAGATGTGCCCGATCTGAAACGGTCAAACCATTCATGAGAAAATGTCAAAATACTGAGCACACCCAGTTTTAGCGCCTTTTCAGGGGCAATTTTGACCCCCTTAAACTTGTTTTAGCTCGCATTTTTCATAGGTGAAACGAAATGCGCTACCATTTTGGATTTAGCTATAGTTTACCTAGACCTATCGTTTAATAAAATAAAATGGAAAAGTTTTTTTCTCTTGCGATCTATATGGAGAGTAGGGTGGTCTTCTCGCGGACCCTCTCTTAACGCCTGATAGTACTGTGAAAAAAACTACACTTCTTAAACTAAAAACAACGAAGTCATATTTCCTCCAATTGCAGATTCAAAATGTCTCACTGACTAGAGCAGTCCTATAGAAAGCATCATCGGTTAGAAACTCAGCTAAAAACAAGTCTCACCCATGGAAACCCAGTTATAAAACAACTGATTAAGGGAGAACATATCACAAACGTCGGGTTAACTGAATTTTCATTCTGAAAACTTCAATTGGTGCAAAGCCCAATATTAAAAGCACGCGCATTCAACACTTAGCCAAGGTTTCTTCTATGGTATTTCATCTTTCACTCACTAAAACAGACAAAAATTTATTGTATTTCAGATAACTCTTCCAACAGTCGAGGAAATATTATTATTTTCTCAAAAAACCTTTTCCTTGACCCTAAAAACCCAATTCAAAATTTTGAGAAACTGACTTCAGATTCGGATTCCCCGACCCCGATTTACTTTCGTCAATCTTTATAGAAAATTTTCTTAAGTGGATGTTTTTTTTGACCCTGATGTTTTTTTGAACCCGACGCAGACACAGAAAATTAATTTTTTTCGTATGACCTTCCCTACAATCGAGGGAACTACTTTTCAATTAGCCATTAATTACATGATTATATAATATTGAATTTGTCAAATTAAGTTTAATCATTAAATTTCAATTTTCCTTTTGATCGGAGAGGACTTTTTAATGAATGAATATAAACTAATTATCTTCACAAAGTCGATTACTATGAATGTGTCGATGACTATATACAGACTTTGCTAAAAAAAATACAATATTCAAAGAAATAATCATCAAACTCGTATTCTAATTCCAAAGAATTTGCAATGTTTTTCTTTTTTCTCTGGATTTCAGTAAAATATATTTGTTGATCTGAAAAGATATCAGGTTTTGAAAGTTAATTTTTTACTCATTTTCTTCATGTTTCAAGCACACAACCTGGTTTTGAGCTCGCTATAATTATCTTTCTTTCTTTAGTTATAGAAAAGGATTAGAATTCAGCCAATATATGGTTAGAGTAGGAATAGCCAGCAAAGAAAAATGAATGGAATTTTTGTTAAAGCACTATATATATTCAAAAACTATTACAGTATTCATTATACAAAATTTAAAAAGAAGCACGCAATAGCAAACCGACAATGTCTACATGGACTCCAAAACCAGATCCATTGCCGTGGGACACTATTGAGTTAATCATTGGTGGCATTATTCCAATAGGTCTCATTGTAATTGGTACATTGGGTAATATTTTATGTATTGGTATATTACTATCTGAAGCTCATCGACAAACATCAACTAATGTTTATTTAATATTTTTATGTTTGATGGATACAATATCACTTTATCAATGGAATTTAAGTCGGGCATTACAAGTGTTTACAAATAATAAACAAACAATGTGGGGTTCATCATTGATTATGTGTAAATTGAGTCAATTTTTTCCTTATTATACATTACATACATCGGCTATGTTTCTTACACTTGTTGAACTTGATCGAGCTTGTTTATTAAGAAGTAGATGGTTTAAAAATAAAATAGCTCGACCACGTATTGCATTGATAATTTCAGTTCTTATTCTTATTTGTTTTATTGCAATAGATGGATTTTTATTTGGATTAGGTTTTGAAACTTCAATATATAATAATAGTACGGGTACAGTACAAACAAAAATTTCATGCTTCTATTCTTTAAATACTGACTTTTATAATTTCTATGTATATTCATATATAACGGTAAATATTTTATTAATAATGATTAATAAAAACTAGTGTTGTTTTTTTTTCTGTTAAAGATGCATTTAGCTATCATGTATATTATACCATTTAGTGTTATTGTTATTTGTACACTTCTAACAATTAACAAGTTATTCGTTGGACAAATATCAACAAATGATCAATTAGCAAGAAGTGCTTATCGTAATCGTCGCATATCCTTTATGTTATTATTAATGTGTTTGGCATATATTATTTGCACATTGCCTAATCGTTTATGTTTTTCCGTATTTAAAGATCAGATTATGGGTCATGATTATACAGATACGGTTCTTCTTGGTTCAAATACTCTAATGTATGCAAGAAATGCTATTGATATATTTTTTCTTTATATATCTGTTCCTGCATTTCGTGAAGATGTTAATAAATTAGTTTTGAAATGTATTCGTAAAATGCCAACTGAGAACGAGCTAATGCAGCGAACACAGCAAACACGGCAAACACGGCAAACAACAACGCGGAATAATAATTAATGAAAAAATGTTTCTATACGAAAGTTATAAGAATGCCGCGAATTAATAACATGGCTTATATAATTCATTGTTGTATTAGAAATTTAGCTTGATATTGTGATTGTAAAATTGTTGTGTACTTGTACAATAAAAATCCTTTGCCTGTCGTAATCCATGAATCATTCTTTATATGGCAAAACATAATCGGCTTATCATAGAACATTAGAGACTTTGCCTCTTTAGTAGAATTTAGGAAGTAGTTGTAAGAGAACCAAAATCAATCATACTCAATTGATCTTAATGATTGCAATGAAAATTTGCCTATACGTGGTTCCAATTGAGATTTGGTAAAGGCTAAAATTTTTCGTTCCAAAATCGTTTTCTCTGATGAGGTATTGTAATCGTAACAAAGCATTCTTAACTGAAAAATGACCATCATTACTGTGGTACCCATTTATTTCACGTTTTCGCCATTTTTAATGAGGAAATTTTGTGAATATACACTACCATAGATGTGCTACAGACTAACATGATCAGGAAGACTTTTCCATTCGCTAGGTGGTGTTGAGGTATTTTAGGGGATCTAGACGAATCCTTTGTCTAGTGAATAAGAATTTTATGTCTTGTGATTTTCAAAATTTCGGATATTTAGTTTTGTTCCGAATAAGATTATTTTTCCAATTTCTGTACATCTTAATTTCCGTAAAATTCAGACACATTTCGAGAAAGAAATAGTGAGGACAGTAGAATTGACTCTGTTGAAATTATGCTGTAAAATGGAGAAGTTTAAGAATTTGGAAAATATTGTTCTGAAAGAGTGAAATTTATAAGAACCGAGTTTACGTGAGTTTCGCAGTACCTACTGAATACTACAAAGTTATGGAAAAACTGATGTGATGTCTTGTAGAAAGATTCTTAGAAACTTACTACGAAATAAAAAAAAATAAGATCTTTTGCTATAGCCAATGAAGTGAAGTTCGCTTCAAAACTTACTCGGAGAATTTCACTATGCGCGATAGATTCTTTTTAGCGGAAATTAGCAGATGATCCTGTATTTGCTACCGTAAAATCATCCTTTCGAAACGAAAAAATACTTTCTTTTGAGGATTATTGTGGATTTGGTCCGCGGCTTAGCTGTTGATGTTGTCTGAGCTGAATACAAGAATTTCCTACCTGAGCACATATTTAAAACTCTGAGTAATAATTACCTTTCTCTTTGTTGTAAAGTATAGTGTTTCAACTGCTTTTTTATAGTTTATTATATAAGAACATTTCATGAGTAATCATTTGAAAGTACTACTTTCAGCAGAACAGAAGATGTAGATAAGGTTTTAGCCGTACTTCTTTTTGATGATATGCCAACAGTACATGCTGAACGATGAGCTCATGGTAGAAAACTGATTTCAACAATTAATCAGATTATAATATATGAGTATCGTAAATGGAGTCTCAGTGTAAAAGTGCATAAAAGACAGACGTTATTTCTATTATTCATTAATTCATCCACGCGTTTCATAGAAATCAAGAATTAATGTATTATTGATGCGACGACAAAATTAACAACAATACGAAAGAGAACTGTCATTATTCTGTTGAGCGACAGGTAGTGACGGCATTCTTGGTAGCTATAAATATTGACGTCATTGTAACAAGAGATAATTACTGACCGAGTTTGATCAATGGATAAGCGCTGACGTTATCTTATTAAGAAAATGGTATTGGTGTAATCAATGAGAAGAATCTCATTTTGGATCATTTTCGGATCATTCGAATGAATTGGAATAATTCAAAATCACTACTCACATACTTTTTTACGAGCAAGTATGTATACGAATATTTAAAAAATGTAATTTCAAGTAGAAATGTAATAAATCATTAACATAATTTGAATTTATAAGTTTAAGCTTGGATATAGTTTGAATCTAAGATATCAATTCACATTTGGAAATAAATAAGTATAAATATGTTACACTGTCATGGGTGTGGGTGTGAGGGTGTGACTAGCAGGTGAGTATATATGAGCCAGTCCGTGTAAGCCACGACCGAATCACTGAGGAGCTGTTCAATCGAGGTCGTCAGATCTTGTTCATTTTCTGATATGTTGTAGAGGGAAGAGTTCTAAGAATATTGGTGAAAGAATTTTGAAAATCCATTGAGCCGTTCAGGTTTTATACTGGTTTTACAGAAACCCCTAAAAAGTGCCAGTTTTCGAAGTGCATATCTAAATGTCNACTGAAGGGGGTCATACGAAATAAAATGCATTTGTTTGTTATCTTGCTTGATTGGGGTCGAAAAAAACATATCAGACTCTAAAAAAAAAGGTGCAATATGAAACTATAAAAGGTTCTAGCAACGATCTTGAACCTTTTATGGTTCTAGATTTGGGTACCATTTTAAGAAACTTTTTTAAGGTTCTAGACTCCTAGGCTAGAACCTTTTATAGTTCCACGTTGCTGGCTAAAACCATTTTCAGTTCTAGACTTTCTAGCTTGAACTAAAAAAGGTTCTTAAAATGGTGCCGAGAAAAGGTTCACTATGACAACTTTTTTTTTACAGAGGAGAGATTAGCTTATGTAAAGACTTTTACTCGTTTTGAGTGAACTTTGGTATAGGTTATCGAGGGCTCTGAATCCTAATCTAAAGCCCATTTTTTGGTCGAAGGCTCATTGGTCGAAAACCGACCAATCAGAAACGAACTTTCTTATTTTTTGTGGCAGCGCAAAAAATTTTTTTAATGTACAAACAGACATTTCTGAGAAAACAGCACTAATATTTTCTTAATGAGGGATTTCGATAAGACTCTGATTTTTCAGCTGCAGGATGAAATCAAAGAAATCAGAAATAGTACACAATGAAGCTTTGGTTTAGAAATCCCTGTCGAGAATTCGCATGCTATAGATCTGATGGTTTTTCGAATTAAGCCGAGTTTGCGAATAGATGAAGTGTAAATAAAGAAGGATGGTGGTGTGGAGAAATAGAACGAAACATAGCAGCAGCTAGTCGTGAGTGGCGCCCCGAAGGGGCGCCGACGAACGGCTAGCCGCTGCACTTGAAAATGTCTTAAAGAAATGCTTCAAATTGCTGGCATTCATCAAATAGACTTCAAGAGTCTAGGTCATACGGGTTTGAATAAGGAGTAGCAGTTGCTAAGAATTGAGAAATATTTTGAAATGAAGCGTGAGAACGCCATTTCTGCACGTCTGCGATATTTGAACAGTACATTTGAGGGAAAACATTATTTATAGAACCTATATTCGTTCTATCGGAATGCTATTTGAATGAAATAAACGAGGATTTCCTAGGTGGGATGCTTTCTTATTGATACTGATTCAAATGTCGAAATGTATATGGATATATTGAAATTACCTATCTAGTCTAATGGCTAATATCAGTAGAAGCTTCTTCCAAGTGTGGCAGTTCGATTATAGACCAGACCTAATATGATTAATTGTAACCTAGAAGTTCAAGTAAGTCCTATTTTTCGAGCGAACACTCTACTTAGCAATATTGTCCGGAGATGTGTCAGTAAGCGAACGGACTTATAATAAAAATTTTAAGGAATATGGCGGGTTTTCACGAAATTGTCGCGAATGAGCTTTGCTTTATTACCTCTCAGAAAACTAAATATAAGCTCTTTTTTTTGTGTACATATGAATATCCTCGTCATAGTGCGGTTGTTTAAATTTATTGCAGTGTCAATGCGAGGGTATCAATTTCATTTGATGCATTCGTTACAAAATCTTCATCTGGCCCGCATACAATAATGCACAATGAGATTGACGTCAATGTCAGCGTACACATACATACCCACCCTTTTGGAACATCGGATACGACTCTCTAAAAAAAAGGTGCCATAGGAAACTATAAAAGGTTCTAGCGACGATCTTGAACCTTTTATGGTTCTAGATTTGGGTACCATTTTAAGAACCTTTTTTAAGGTTCTAGACTCTTAGGCTAGAACCTTTTATAGTTCCACGTTGCTGGCTAAAACCATTTTCTGTTCTAGACTTTCTAGCTTCAACTAAAAAAGGTTCTTAAAATGGTACCGAGAAAAGGTTCACTATGACACCTTTTTTTACAGAGTAGCTGGCTTGAAGATTGTCGATTGGAAGAAAAAATGGAAAGGACCGAATATGCAGTCGAGGGTCAAGCGAGTCACACAGACGAGCGTTACTTGTGAATTATCCATGTTTTTTTTTTCAATTTTTGTTTTGTATATAATTTTTCATATTATTTTAACATTTTTATTGACTTTTTAGTTGATGAGATGAAGAGTTCCATGTATTTGTGTTCATACTTCCGATGTATTTTCGTTTATATGTAATCATATTTGACTTTAACCTGGAGTTCATAAAAAAAATAAACTTGATACAAACTTTTTTAAAGCGGGCGATGGAAATAAAAAGCGAGAAATCATAATACTGTTGGTGATTTGAATCGAAAAATTAAAATTATTTTCGTACATTTATCTTGAATGAATTTACTAGTTGTTTCGAAATCAAAATAATCTTTAAATAAATCTAGAATATTCAATTTAAAATATTTTCGTAACCATTGATTATTCATTCTTTCAATAAATTGAGTGATAATGGAAAAAAATAGAATATCATACAATATTTTTCAAAAGCTTCTATTCATAACTACGTATAACAATCAGATCAAGTCGAAGTTTCTGATTGGGATAATATGACGTTAAGTTTATTATTTACTGACCAAGTTTGATTAAAATTTTAGAAGAATCTTTTCCTAAACATAATAATAAACGTATTAATTCAGTGTGTCCTACCTTGAATGATGGTAATGTATATTAATGATAACAACTTTTTTTTATGAATTCTAGTTTCACATTTAGTAGAAAAGGTTCATCATACCTGTAAGACGAATAGAGCTGATTATTTATGAAATTGTAAAACGAAATCAGTAGTACTAGGAAGAAGTTTAATCATCCAAATTTACACCCACACCCACACCCTCAAGTTTGCAATAGTTTCTTAAGTTTGTTTTGGAATTCTCTAAATTTTTTAATCAAGAAATCTAATAAAATAAATGAAAACTATACCATTCGATAAAATAATCAATGCTCTATCTAATCATCTAAGGATAGGAAATTCCCGACGTTTTGTAGAAATATAATAAACTGAAGAAAACTAGTAAAAATAAGTGAATGACCCTGTAAACTGCACAATTTTTCAAGAAATATTTTTGGAAAATCTGATTATTCTTTCACTTTGACACAACCGCATCATTGACTTAAGTCAAATCAACTAACCACATTTTTGATTTCTTGTTCTATTTTAATGGTAACTAGAGTCAATAAAGTTTGGTTTTACAAAGGCATTTATGAGGTAAACAAGCTTTTCCAAAACAGCTATAACCACATTTACCACAATTCTAACGAAAATATAAAATAAAAAACTTGAATATTCAAACATCTTGCCCGTCTTTCTCCACTATCAGACGAAATATCCAATAAGAATATGTCTTAACACTTGACAATACTGTGAAAAAAACTAGAAACCACGAACTCATATTTTCTCCAATTGCAGATTCAAAATATCTCACTGACTAGAACAGTCCTACACAAAGAATCACCAGTTAAAAACTCAGCTAAAAACAAGTCTCATCCATGGAAACGCAGTCATAAAACAGCTGATTAAGGGAGAACATATCACAATTGTTGGATTAACTGAATTTTCATTCTGAAAATTCGAATTGATGCAAAACCCAATACTGAAAACACGAAGCATTAAATATTTGATCAAGATTTCATCAATGACATTTCATCTCTCACTCTCACTAAAACAGAAAAAAAACTATTCAATTTCATAGAATTCTTCTCACATTCGAGGGAATATTATTATTTTCTCAAAAAAATTTTTCCTTCACCTTAAAAAGTCAATTCAAAATTTTGAGAAATTGACTTCAAATTCGGATTCTCCGATTCCGATTTACTTTCGTCAACATTAATAGCAAATTTCCTGGAGTGGATGTTTTTTTGAATCCGACGTAGACACGCACATACAACCAATGTTTTTCATATGATCCTCCCTGCAATTGAGGGAACTACTTTTTAATTAACCATTAATTACATGATTATATAATATTCCATTTGTCAAATTAAGTTTAAGCATTAAATTTCAATTTTTCTTTTATTTGTAGAAGACTTTTTAATGAATGAATATAACTAATTATCTTCACAAAGTCGATGACTATATGTAGACTTTGCTAAAAAAAAGACAATATTCAAAGAAATAATCATCAAGCTCGTATTCTAATTCTTATGAATTTTCAATGTTTTTCTTTTTTCTCTAGATTGCAGAAAAATATTTTTGTGGATCTGAAAAGATATTCGATTTTGAAAGCTAATTCTTTATTCATTTTCTTCATGTTTCAAGCATACCATCTGGTTTTGAGCTCGCTATAATTATTTTTCTTCGTTTAGTTATAGAAAAGGATTAGAATTCAACCAATGTGTGAATAGAATAGCAACATCGAGTAAAGGAAAATGAATCTCATTTTTTTTAAAGCATTATATATAGTTTGTAAAACTATTACAGTACTCATTATATAAAATTTAAAGAAGAAGCAGGCAGTAGCAAACCGACAATGTCTACATGGACTCCAAAACCAGATCCATTGCCATGGGACACTATTGAGTTAATCATTGGTGGCATTATTCCAATAGGTCTCATTGTAATTGGTACATTGGGTAATATTTTATGTATCGGTATATTATTATCTAAAGTCCATCGACAAACATCAACTAATGTTTATTTAATATTTTTATGTTTGATGGATACAATATCCCTTTATCAATGGAATTTAAGTCGTGCATTACAAGTGTTTTCAAATAATAAACAAACAATGTGGGGCTCATCATTGATTATGTGTAAATTGAGTCAATTTTTTCCTTATTATACATTACATACATCAGCTATGTTTCTTACGTTTGTTGAATTTGATCGAGCTTGTTTATTAAGAAGTAGATGGTTTAAAAAAAATATAGCTCAACCACGTATTGCATTGATAGTTTCGATTCTTTTACTTATTTGTTTTTTTGCAATAGATGGATTTTTATTTGGATTAGGTTTTGAAACTTCAACTTATAATAATAGTACGGGTACAGTACAAACAAAAATTTCATGTTTTTATTCTTTAAATACTGACTTCTATAATTTTTATGTATATCCATATATAATGGTAAATATTTTGTTAATAATTGTTAATAAAAACTAGTATTCTTTCTTTTTCTATTAAAGATGCATCTAGCTATCATGTATATTATACCATTTAGTATTATTGTTATTTCTACACTTCTAACAATTAAAAAGTTATTCGTTGGACAAATATCAACAAATAATCAATTAGCAAGAAGTGCTTATCGTAATCGTCGCATATCCTTTATGTTATTAATAATGTGTTTAGCATATATTATTTGTACATTGCCTAATCGCTTATGTTTTTCCGTATTTAAAGATCAGATTATGGGTCATGATTATACAGATACGGTTCTTCTTGGTTCAAATACTTTAATGTATGCAAGAAATGCTATTAATATATTTTTTCTTTATATATCTGTTCCTGCATTTCGTGAAGATGTTAATAAATTATTTTTGAAATGTATTCGTAAAGCGCCAAATGAGAACGAGGTAATGCAACGAACACAACAAACACGGCAAACAACAATACGGAACAATAATCAATGAAAAAAAATGTTTTTATACGAAACTTATAAGAATGCCGCGAATTAATAACATTGATTATATAATTCATTCTTGCATTAGAAATTTAGTTTGATATTGTGATTGTAAAATTGTTGTGTACTTGTACAATAAAAATCATTTGCCTATCGTAATCCATGAATTATTCTTTTTATGGCAGAACATAATCGGTTTATCATAGAGCATTAGAGACTTTGCCTCTTTAGTAGAATTAAAGAAGTCGCTGCAAGAAAATCAAAATCAATCATACTGAATCGATCTTAGCTATTGTAATGAAGATTTGCCTATGCGTGGTTCCGATTGACATTTAGTAAAGGCTAAATTTTTTTCTTTCAAGATTATTTTTTCTGATGAGATATTTTAATCGTAACAGAAACATTCTTAGATGAAAAATAACCATCATTAATATGGTACCCATTTATTTCACGTTTTCGTCATTTTTAATGAGGATTTTTTGTCAATATACGCTACCATAGATGTGCTACAGACTTTTATATTCGCTAAGTGATGCTGAGGTATTTTAGAGGATCTAGACGAATCATTTGTCTGGTAAATACGAATTTGATATCTTTTGATTTTCAAAATTTCGGTTATTTACATGAGGTTATTTTTTCAATTTCTCTAAATGTTAATTTCCGTAAGATTCAGACACATTTTTAGAATAAAAATAGTGAGGACAGTAGAATTGACCCAGTTAAACTTATTCTGTAAAATGGAGAAGTTTAAGATTTTAGAAAATATTGTTCTGAAAGAGTGGAATTTACAAGAACCGAGCTTACATGAGTTTCGTAATTACCTACTAAATACTACAACGTTATGGAAAAACTGATAGGATGTCTTGTAGAAGATTTCTAGGAACTTACTGCGAAATTAAAAAAAATAATAAGACTTTTTCCTATAGTCAATAAAGTGAAGTTCGCTTCAAAGCTTACTCGGAGAATTTCACCATGTTCGATAGATTCTCTTTAGCAGAAATTAGCAGATAATTCTGTATTTGCCACCGTAAAATAGTCTTTTCGAAACCAATAAATACTTTCTTGTGAAGATTATTGTGGATTTGATCCGTGTCTTAGCTGTTAATGTTATCTAAGCTGAAGACAAGAAGTTCCTACCTCAACATATTTTTAAAACTCTGAATCATAATTACTTTTCTCTTTGCTTTAAAGCATAGTGTTTCAATTTCTTTTTTATGGTTTATTATATAGTAACATTTCATGAATAATCATTGGAAAGTACTATTTTCATAGGCTCATAGAAGAAAACTGATTTCAACAATTAATCAGATTATAACATNATATTTGCTCAAGTTTACTTTGCGACAAACTCAGAAGTAACCCAATTGCTTTAATTTTAATAAGTTGCAACAGCAAAATTTTACCAAATATAATTTTTTAAATACAATCAGGGTGTGGGGTGTGGATTGTGGGTATCGGTGTGTGGGTGTGGGTGTGGGTGTTCTGCTGACACGAGACATCCTCACACCCATTCTCGCACCCACACCCACACCCACATCATTGGTAGGGCACTTCAATAGAAAACCCGAGTCAATAGAGAATTAATTTATTATATATGAACGTCTTGACAAAAAAAATTTCTTTTCTTTATCATAATCTTACTATTGTCTGGATAATTTAGCGTATCAAAATATTTTAATTGAGAGCATTCACATACAACAAGTTTTGAGCGCAAAACTGAGATTTATTAGTAGTTGAAGTCTATGTTTATAGTACTTTCCAATAGGGACATTACATATTTGTTCATTCAAGTAATGAATGTAGAGTTAAGCATGTGAACACTCATGATCAACTAGCACTTGTTGTCTATGAGATTGACTGAAATTCAACGCTCCTGATCAGTGCTTAATGTACGACGTTTCAATTAATGCATTCAATTCTTCTGTCAAGTATCTACAAAAGAAAATGTCGAATTGCTATTATATGCCCGTATTTTGTTTGCATAAAGCATACTGCATTGTAAGTTTTCTTCTTGCTTGGCTTCCTGTGGCGTCGATAATCATTTCTGTTGATACGAAGCGCGCACAATGTTTTAGCAAGGAGAAAAAAAAATCATGAGTATGAGGTGTTAGCATACCTGTCTTCTATTTTTTTCGCTCTCCATGTGCATCAGAGTGTTCAGAAATGTATATATACACCTGTGCTCTGATGATCGACAAGAAAAGAAGGAAAAAAACGGTTTCAGAACTTGTTGTCTCTTACCATCTTTTCTTTTTTTTATATACAAATGATGTAAACCTTTCTCTCACCGTGCTCACATATTTTTTATTCAGTTCTGTCAAACAATCAACTTTTCTTCATTGCATACATCACGATTGAGGATAACAGAGCGTATAGAATCAAATAGTTACAACAAAGCCTATATCATCATGGACACTGCACTTCGCCTGCTCTTATTCGTTGTACTATTTGCCGTATTTGGTTATATTGACTCTGCTGGTAGCGGAATTCGTAGCAGTCGCTACAGAGGTGAGTATTTCATGTTAACTAAGAATCTTCTTTGGAAATAACGTGAATATTAGGTAGCTCAAGCGGTAGTAGTTGTGTGAATTCGGATTGCAGGTTAGCTGGAATTATCGTCGGCAGTGTGGTCGGTGGTATATTTGCTGTTATAGCAATTATATTCTTGTCTATTTACTGCTATCGTCGATATCGACGTCGACGTTTGGTCTCAAGTACAACTGTTAGCTATCAAAACTCTAGTGATACAAGTCACAATAGAGTCCGTCCAATGACTGGAGAAGGATATTTCAAAAGTGGAGACTGGACCAGTCGATATCAGGAATATAGTCGATGGCATGGGCCTCATCAAATGTCACTAGAGTTTGATCATACTACGGGCAAAGTGATTGGACATGGATATGATGATGTTGGTTCATTCAACGTTGGTGGGACATTTTCTATTGAAAAGCAGCAAATAATACTGAGTAAAACTTATACACCTGGTGGTGGTGATAGTAAAGAAAATATAGGACATACAATAACTATGAAATTAACATGGAACTCAAGTAATGTACAATTCGAAGGCAACTGGCGTGATGAAACTGATCTCTACCGTAATGAAGACAAATTCGAGTTGAAACTTGGAGATTAAGTAGAAACACATTAAAAACTCGAATGATTCAAATTGACTACTTTAACATTATTTAACTGTGACTGTTGTTTGAAATTTGTTCAAGAATATTTTTAGACTTCTAAGCTGTTTTCAGATGTGAAACTGGCAACAGATTGTGGAAACTTGTAGATTGATGATAAACTGAACTAATTCGGAAAGATTTATGTACTCTAAGGTAGAAGCTATTTATAGTTAACGGTTTTCTGAAGACTTGATATGTAACGAAAGTGAAAAATAAAAAGAATCAATATCTAGACATAACTCAACGAACTTTATCAAGTTTGCCAGACTGAAACCTAAAAAAAATACTAAATGAATTTTGGATTTTCGAACTCTTTTTACAGTACGATTTCTTAGCCCATGTATCATTCTATGACTTCATCGATAAAATTGTACCCACCATTGGATTTTGCTACATTGTATGCAGTTCACTGCACTCGAAAAAGATAAGTATCGAATTACTTTATAAGTAGGTTTTAATCATCATCATCTGATAAAGCACGTTTCGCTCCGTAGGATTTTGCTGAAACTGATATCAAATAATAGATATTGGAGAACTATCGCCCAAATAATAATAATAGTCAATACAAGAAAAATCTCTTCGATAGAGTAAAGTTAATTTAGAATCCTATGGGCTTGATGTCAAGTGATATTCGTCATATAGACTCATTTCACAGCGTCAAGCGTTTTCAAAAGATTTTATATTTAAATTGTGCCTACTTGAATCACTTCTTCTTTTATACAAATATTAATCGAAAGTTGATAGAATGGCTGTATACAAAGTCTATCGAGATCAACAACTGCAATAACATTCATACATATCCCTATACTCATACCATCTTTCTTAGATACTAGCTTCAATGTTTTTCTGGTACTTTATTACATCTTCATGAAGTTGAAAAAAAAAAAACTTTGTACAAGTAGATGTTGGCTGATAATACCATTCACACCGAACAGTGCAAACTCTTCAAAGTTTCCCCGTCGATAATTGCTTTCTTTTAAATTTTCACATCAAGCATATGGCTGTAGATTACTGACAGTGCGCATAATTTTGCTTTTATTTTATTTTCTAGCTTCTTTTCCAGTGACGTCAATAAACACCTGCGCCGCTATGAAGTTGATGCACTGTTTTAACAATAAGAGAAAATATTACTCTCGTATAAAGGCGCTCACGTAGGCATCTCTTATTTTTTTGATCGAATGCTGAATCTGAATTGTCCGCAACATACGTATGTGTATGTATTTGACGATTTGCAGAAAGCATGAAAAAGAAAATTGTCAACACCGATAGTCATATTTTCTTTTTTCTCTCTTTTGCTCCATAGCGTGGCGGACGAACATCAACAAAAGCACTAAATCATCGTCTATACAATTGAACATATGAAACTAAAAACAATGGACACGTAGTCAATGTCTAAACCGTTCACTCATTCTCTCTCTCCGAATCTCATATTGATTAATCTCTCTCATACTTCTCCCCATGTCACAGTAAAAGTAAAAAAAGACTATTGATAATAAGTCATTTTCTTCCACTTTTTCTCCTTTTCAAAGTACTTTTAAGTACTATTTTGAGAGTAAAGTAAAAAATATTAATTTATACACTACGCAAAGTACCTTTTAATACTTTTCACAATCAAAATACTAATTAGAAAGACTTTGCATAGTTTTGGAAGTATTACTCAATACTTTTCATGTCTTCGTAGTAAATTATATTAGTAATTCTACTTTTTCAATTACTTTATAACATTTCGAGCGACGAGAAAAGTAAGTTTTCGTACTTTCATCTTTTTGCTAATACTTAATAGTAACTTTCTTATTACCAAAGTTTAACATTTTCCTTTATACACTTTACAAAGTACTTTTCATCTATCTTCGGGATGTGGGTTGGGATCTGAATGGAAGAGAAAGGAACTGTTACCTCCACGCCTTTGATGCTTTCTAAGTGTATGTGGATGTGGGTGGGTGTGAGTGGATGAGAAGACCATCAACCACACCCACACCCACACCCTAGAAAGTAAGAAAATTTATCAGTTGAGTTGTTAGAAAACAGTGATATTCTTAGTAACGAGACCTTACACTAACTTTGAACCCCCACGTTGATTTAATTTCATTCAGTAAACCAAAGTAAATGTTAAACATAAGAAGAATCATTAATTTTTAACTGAACAGTTTTACATTAGCACAACTTTCTTCCTTTTCATTTTTTTTCTTCTATCACTTTACGAGATTGTATCTTAATTAATATGAAAACTCATGATGCCTGTCGTGTCTGTCATCAACATGATTGAGTTATTGTGATGAAATCTGTTTAACGTAAAAATTGTACAGTTTTAACAGCAGCTTTAAAGAGCTTTTTTGTTTATTTTAAGTCGACGTTTCGACAATTTTATTGTTATTTTCAAGACAAACAAATAAGTGAATTTACAAAAGAACAAGACATATATTTTCAATTTTTATATTCAATATAGTCGAACACCAATTAGTCCTTTGTCGTCTTAGTTCTGATTGAATATATATGTCTTGTTCTTTTGTAAATTCACTCGTTGGTTTGCTTTGAAAACGACAATAAAATTGTCGCAACGTTGTCTTTAAATAAACAAGTGTTCTTTAAAGCTGCTGTTAAAACCATACTATTTTTAGTCAAACTCTTATCATATTACTTCACAAAATTATCTTCTGTTTAATGTTTCTAAGCATGGCCAGTGAAAGACTCTTCCTACAGTAAAATGTCTTGTTTCCGCCCAAAATCACATTTACTGTCGGATCTCAGAAACAAAAATTTCATTCAAAATTCTTTTTTCTCGTATTGTGACACGTAAAATCTCACAGGCTATATTTTGAATTTTTCGTATGTGCCCACTCTAAAAAAAAGACTTTCAGATAATTTTTTATCCTCAAGATAATCGATTCGCAGTTGAATCTTATTGAATTCTATATGACACTCATCGGAATCCGATAAGATTCAACAAAATCCGGTAGTATTCTGCATGATTTCGTCAGAATCCAGGTGATGGAATTCCTCACGAATCCCTAGACTCGAATGTGGTCGGAAGTCATGAGAAATCCGGTAAAAGCATTCCAACACGATGGATACTTTAGTGGTTTAGGCACCTAGATTCCTATCGCAATTTGTCTACTGATAGGATCTTACGAGATCTGATCGGCTTCCGCCCAGCATTCATCCATGTAGGACGTTTTTCAAGCGTTTGAATATTCGATATTCATGAATGCAAGCGATGCTCCTCCCTCGTTAATATCCCGGTGCTGGTTCCAGTGGCTTTCCGGCATGAACCGACCAGCACCAGCAAGTCACTGATTTCAGTCGGAAACTCCTCGAAAATAGTCAAATTTGGAAGCAGGAATACGACTGTCCAGTTTCAGTGGCCAGTTGTGCTCCGTTTCAGTCGATTCTCTCTGGAAACAGAAAACAAATGGACAGTCGTATTGCTACTTCAATTTTCTCGAATTTTCCAGCAGGGAACCAATTCATACGCTTTCATCTGGGCTCTCATGGCTACAATCGATACGGTTATCGTCTGCCCCGCACTTAACTTCTGTTAATTCCAACGGCCCCAAGAGGTCGTGTGTGCATTCCCGTCGATACAAACTCATATAAAGATCCCGACAGAACAATTCAATGGTGGTAAAACGACAATTGCTCCCACGATATTAAGAGAGCTGATGGTGAGGATAATGGCCAGGGTGGACGTGAAAGCGAGAGTGAGGACCAAACCAACACGTTATTTCAGTCCTTTTCTAATTGATCTTTTCATGGCTCGTAGTTCTAATCAATAGCCGTAAAAAACAAAATGCCGTGAGACCAACTGTTCGGTGAGCGACTGTTATGGGTTCTTTGACTATTAGGGGTATAACAGCTCTCAGATCAAAGTTCATGTCAAATGAGCGAAAGAACTGTCTGAACAGTTCTCGAAATCGAATATGATCTGCTTGAACAGTTCAGATCAGATGGAAAGAACTATCTGAACAGTTCGTCAAATCGGAACTAAAACTAAACTGTCGTACCCCTATTGATTATAACTCGCTCCTTTTATTTCACACCATTATTATCCGAACTGTACCATTATGAAAGAAGATTTCGCATCAGAAGATTCCACGGTATTTAACGGCGATGAGGGAGGGATACTTTGAATATAGAAGACTCTTCCGTAGCCATTGAATTAATTATAACTAATATGTCAACGAATATATTCAATCGGAAATATGCTTAGTTCTCGGGATTCCAAGTTGAAAATCGATGTAGACTGAAACTAAAACGTTTCTGTATCTTTTTGAATCCTGAAAAAATGTTTTCTGCTCCTACAAGGTGCCGCGAAATTTTGGGTAACCTTTAATTATCATTAATCAAATATGAGAAATCTAGTAGAAGACGTTCTTGAAGATTTGTCTCTCTCAATATAATAGCACGCATAGTTGTCTTCTATTAAAGAGAAAGGGAATTCTGATACAGATGTGTAGCCAAGGAGGGGAGGGGGCGGCATCGTGAGCAGAAAAGGGGTTAGAAGCAATTTCTTCATTTATTTATTGCAGCTCTCAACTTGAAATTTTGTGCACATACACGAGACACGCAGTACTGATTATCTATGCTTATCGGATCCTTCTTGCTTACAAAATTTCTGAGCAATACAATATTCGACACTTAAAAACCGTTATTTAGAATAGAAAACATTAATCATTTTGCTATAATTTTCTGTAACACCAATAAAAAGAACAAATTTCGTTGTGTGGCTGTATAGATATGTAGTAGTAACTATGTAGCTTTTAAATCCAACACATGAGACTTGTTCATTCAGAGATTGAAGCAAATCGTAATAAATAGATTACTTCCAACTTTTGAGTCGTTAGTTAAAATGGAATGGATATAGCTTTATACGAAACATCGCTCGAAAATAAATTGTTTGCTGTTATTTACTGCTATCAAAAGTCCTCTAGTAGCACTCTGTACAAAAACTGATAAGCAATCAATACATACAAAAACGAATGAAGTGGAACTTCATCTATAAGAAGATATACTGAAACCCATGAAATACTCGAATACCACTAAAATTTTGCTGATTATTAACTGAGCTCCATCTTATAATGTATTTTCTTCGGTAATAGAAGTTGCTTTTAATCGAAATGACTGATCCCGCTCAAAGCCGATTGATAGTTTCAATCAGGTGAATGCTTATACAAAGCATATACACCTTTTTTCCGCTATTTTGTATACATGCAAAGTGTTTTGATATGCATAGATGAGAAACAGAAAAGCATCCACCGAAATTGTAGCCGAAAAATTAGAAATTAATAGTGATGATAAATCTCTTCTAACCCTCACTCCACCTTCACCATCACTATAGAAAATCTAAGTTGATAGCAGAATAATAAACACTACGATGACAATCGAAGAATAATTTACCTGTGGAAGCACAATATAAACCCTTCATGGGTTTATGAAAAGTTGAGCATTGGGTGAAGGTTTATTAGTCTGCTATTTTTTTAAATTTTAAAATACTATTCGAAGGATCAAGAATTTTCTCTGCTAGTGAACACCCTCCTCCCATTAAGAAATGTCTGGCTACGTCCCTGTTCTGATATACATATAAAATACTCATATTATATCGAACTTGATTTAACTGATTATTACATAGCTGCTTTTTCTAAACTAAAGCATATACTTGGTTTGTTTGTGTTCTGTTTTTTTTCAAGCGAAAAAAGACAAAAACATATGTAAATATTTTCGTTGTTGTTTGTGAAAACTTTTTTGTTCACACTTCGTGCTTTACATATCCAGATACTGATCTAAACTACATCAGTTTAACTAAAGCTCGAACCGAAACAAAGCTGAAGTCGGTTTCAAAAGTTGTGAGACAAATCGTGTCCATCTCTTCTGTGAATTTCTTTGATGACATTGTCGAGTTTTACAAAATATGCGTTGCGAAATCTTGTGAGATGTGGTATATTCTGGTAGATCCTACCGAAAGCACTGATAAAAAATTAATAGAAATTGAATTATTTTGAAAGCCAGTGTCTTTGGACTGCTTTATAACTCATTTGCGTCGTGCACTGGTTTATCAGGATGTACTAAAATCTGCCAGAGTCTTTCAATAAAATGGGTTATATGTCTTTCTTCACATATTGTAACTTTAACTTCGTGATATCCTCAATAAGAGATGCGCATGTGTTTGTCTCTATGTGGTACCCTCAACCGAAAAACTCAGGAATACCATGACAAAAACTCCTAAAGCTTTATAACTTCTATCGAACTATTTTGTAATTTACATATGCCATCTAGTGGTTACTTTTCTTTTCTAATTAAACAATGCCATCTTTGAGAGAGTATCTGCTCAATCTAAATCTTTTCAAACCGACCGATAGTACTGATGAAGATGAGCACCAGCATCGTTCCGATGTATTAGCTGCGCGGATTTATCTTGTTATGTTCATACTAGCTTTTATTGGTCTTGCTCTCGGCTTACGGCTGAGTTTGCAAACAATAAAACTTGAGGTGCGCCAACCATCTAAACAACAGGTCAAAGCTCTTCCAGTCAATGCACAATGCCCATGCTCTCAACTTTCAGTCTCGTATGGAGAATTCATTGCACTTGAAGCTAGTTTTCATCAAGTCTGCTCGAGTGATTTTGTCTCCGACCGAAGGATAAATGCGATTTTCTCTGGTTCGAACACGAAGAATTTCCATCCGGCAGATTTTCGAGCCACTGGTAGTGCTCAACTTCAAGTCCTCGCTAGTCTTTGTCGTCTCTCGAAGAGAAATGTTCTAGACAGTCTTACCTCCTTCTACACTACTACGCTCATCGGTACGCAACTGATGTCTGAAACTCTCTTCAAATTCAACGTTCAAGCATCAATTGATCAATTTCAATCGACCATGCACATTGCTTTTCGATCCCAAGTACAACTGGTAAGCAATATGATGTTCGGCAATCAACTCATATCAGGACTGATGACCAGTATACTTCCATTATACCAAAACCTTGCAATCGGTATTGACAATCCGGTGACACGTTAGCCAATCACATACTTTACTCCAAACGGATCTTATTGTCACTGTTATGACGATTACAATTATCAAACGTCCTCGGGAATTTACGATGCATGTGGACAGTATGCCAGCATGCTAGTTGTGCTAAATAACGAATGGCTACCTGGAGAAACAATTCCTGGATTTTTTGCGGGATGTATGCCATTAAATTCGCTTCTATAATCGACACTCAAGTGTTTTTACAATCAGACGTGTTTGAATAAGATTCTTTCATCGATATCTACGAATGAGAGTTTCACAGCAATGGCATTACTCAAAGAGAATCTTTTCAAACCGAACTCAACAGTTCAATCAATCGTTGATCGTATCATGGGACTTCTTGGAGGCTTAACATCGGTATTGACCCTAATTATTCCAGCTGCTGTCAATTTCATACGACGGCCAAAACAAAACAAAATTGAGCCCACTGCATGACCATCTCGTAAGTAGCATACAACCCGTTATTTGATAAATGTTAGCGTAGTCGGATGCCTGTTGATTTTCTTGTGATATATCATCTCCAATGTATTGTCTATTATTGAGGAACACCTGATTCTGATATGTTAATGTTATAAACATCGATTCACCGAAAGAGAGTTAGAGTAATCGGATTTTTAATTAAAATTTTTTCACATTTAGAAAATATGTGAATGACAAAAGTGTGGAAAGACAACACAGCACAATAAACTATTTATTCTACTGAATAATATTTTTATAAGGAACATTAAAAACATGAAGCACAGTAGCGCAAAAGAGGTAGAAGTTCGCGTGAAACGTACTTTTCTTGCTAGAAAAAAGCCGACAAATAGTCTCATTGATGGACAAGTAAAAAGTGAGTTTCAATCAAGCTGACCTTCATTAGTAACAAATAGAAAAGTGATAGTTGTTCTGCTGGAATTTTTGATCAATTTTGAGAAATTACTTTCATCCTTATTGGCTCATAAATATTTGACCGCAACTTTCACACCCTCGCTCACTTTCATTGTCATTTTGAAAATCAATTATTTAGAAAAGGAACTACTCATTTTGCTTGACATTTTTGGTGAATTTCAGAAATCATTAAATCTTTCTATAAGCAAAAGTTTAGGTCGAAATTTCATCATTCGATTTGCTCGATTAATCTCTTTCAATTGATGGAAAATACAATAAAACGATCATAATTTCAAATGAAGAGACTAGAGGCACATACTCTATTGGAATTTCTCTAGTCCTGACAAATTACACTTATAATCAAAATGTCAACTCTGAAAAAAATATTGTACATCTACGAATATTTGCCTGTAAATTTTTGAAAATAGCAGGAGCTATAATATGACTCTCATATACCAAACATCGAATCATCACTGATTCAACGTACTTTTTGAGGAAGCTTATTATTATTTGTTAATTTTCAGTATCTATTCGATTTCATCAACTGAAAGTACGTTTCAAACAACTCTCAGTTGAACTTAATCTCTTCAACAATCAATCATCTGATGATCGTCATATTCGCTGTCAACGCATAGGCACTCGACTCCACATATTTATTCTCATAGGTTCATCCATCATTTTGGCTCTATATTCATCATTAACACAAGAAATTCACCATGAAACTATACTCAATCCATCTGAAACTCAATATACTACTCTTGCACAAGTTTACGGAGATTGTGTTGTTTGTCCTTGTAGTACGTTCTCTGTATCTCATGAGACATTCATCTCCATCAAACCTATTTATCATCATATATGTTCGGGTGATTTTGTCAGTTCGGCATGGATTAACTTCTTACTACGTAGTCAATTTATCGATTTTGTACTTTATTCAGATTACCACGTAAATTTCGGTATTCATGCTGAGGATTAGCTGCAGTTTTTCACGGACTGCAATTTGGTATAGTTTTCATATCAAGTTTTCATTGGCCAAATTTTTTCTAGGGTCAATACCGCCCGAACTGCCGGTTTTTTCGATTTCAGGCTTCAAAGCCACTTCTAAAGTGCTTCACAAACCACTTTACGATGGATTTTCCCATTAAAGGTTCGTTGCGATTTTTCGGGGCTTGGATGCTGGCATAGTGTTCATTTCCACATTTTATTGGGAATATTATGCAAAAGGAAGTACTGCCTAGTATTTTAATTATATGCGTTCTCATTCGGCACAGGAAGTTGATGTTTATTGTGTGGAGGTAAAGATTAATTATAGGATTGTGTGAAAATCATTCGAAGTTGGTTGATTGGTTGAAATCGGATTGATAAGAACTTGGTCAAGGGTTGTAACCGTTGCAAATTTGGTAGTCCCTGCCATTGTACATTCCAGTGAAAAATTTTCGATTAAGAATCCTATTTTTGTGAAACAAAATCAAGATTTTAATCGATTAAATGGATTTCCTTTGTGAGGAAACAAAGGAAATCTACTTAATCGATTAAAATGTTGATTTTGTTTCACAAAAATGGGATTCTTAATCGAAAATTTTCCACTGGGATACGCCTGAGCAAGTCTGAACAACATGTCACGAGTTCAAAGAACAACATGATTCACGTGAAACTTGATAATATGAATACAGTACCTCTATCCCGGAAGGATGCAATCAATCCCAAATAGGTTTTGGATTTGCGACAAATCTTTGAGATTTAGTTCTGCTCTTGGATTTCGTTTCAATTGGGGGCTCCGGATTGTGAGCATCGTTTGGAGGTACCGCTTAGGATTCAGCTGTTGTTGGGAATTTTGACTTGACTTTAGAGTTGGTTTGGATTGGGGTCTTAGACCGAAATGATCCCAACTTTGGACTTATATTACAACGAAACAAAATCCGAATGTAACAGCCAAATCAAAAGCCCAGATCTACAACCAAATCTTAAACAGCGCATCCAAATCCAAACTATTTTAAATTGAATTGGAAGCCTTCACATTGCTTTCTCGCTTCTGATATTTATCTTACAACGTGTCTTCAGATTTGGGTAATTTAAGATTACACCCACACCCAAATCGAAATATTAATCCAAGGGGAAACAAAGCCCAAATTTTTCTACGCCAAATCGGAAGGTCTTGGCTTTGTTGTACCGCTATCTTCCACCCTCACAGCACATATCATCCGAATGACAGGCAGTATTTGCTCTTGCCATGTTCTCGCCAATAAACTGTGGACAAACCTGCACGAGGGTCTAACCGCACTCTAGATGCATCGAACACTTAACTGAAAAGACCATCAAAAGTGGCTTTTGAACCACTATCCACGGTGGTTAGAAACCTGAAATCGAAAAAACCGGCATTTCGCGCGATATTGCCCTTGGGAAACTTTTGGCCAATGAAATTTCGATATGAAAACTGTACCAAATTGTAGCCCGTGAAAAACTGCATCCAACTGCTAATTCGGAAAGCCCGTCGTAAAGTGGTTTGTGGAGCACTTTAGAAGTGGCTTTGAAGCCTGAAATCGAAAAAAACGCCAGTTCGGGCAGTATTGACCTTAGAAAAAATGTGGCCAATGAAATCTTGATATGAAAGCAATACCGACGTGTAGGTCGTGGAAAACTGCATCTATCCATGAAGACGAAAGTCCATCGTAAAGACATTTCTTAAGCACTTTGGAAGCGTAAAGATATCATGGACTTGAAATAATCACTGTTTTCGGAAGTATTGTCCTTGTGAAATTTTTTGGCCAATGAAATTTGGAGATGAAAACCATACCGACGTGTAGCTCGTGAAAAACTGCATCTATCCATGAAGACGAAAGTCCATCGTAAAGACATTTCTTAAGCACTTTGGAGCCCACAAAGAAGGATACATATGAAAAAATCCCTCTTGCCAGCGGCATTGTCCCTATAAAATTTTGTGGCCAATGAAATTTTGAGATAAAAATCACACCATCGTGTAGCCCGTCGAAAACTGCATCTGACCATGAACAAGAAACTCCATCGTAGGACCAATTCCTAATTGACTCAGCTGCGTGAAACTCGATGACCTCCTAAAAATGTGGGTAAAAACATAGTATTTGCTAAAGAATTTTTACTGATGTTGATTATTTTTAGCTGGTTCATATACGGTTTTGTGCAGAATTTTACGCTCTTTCAAATGAGCGTATTTGAAGCTTTATGAAATAATGTTTTGACAAGCATAATCGCTCTGCACTGGGCAAAAATAGAGTATAATTGGCATGGGCCGAAGGGCATCAAATGGTTTCGAAAATATATTGAATTTGGCATCAAAAGATTCGCCATAAAATTCTGCATCGGAAAATAAACTTCTTATGAGAATTTGTTCGTGGGCCGATTCCTGTTCTTATGCGCCCCCGTCCATTGATACATGGATATGCACGTGAAAATATTATTCGTAAACAACATCAATATAAAACTCAATATGATAAACGACGTCCTGATCCTCATTATGCAATAAATGATCGTGTTTTAATTAGAAGACATGGAATGAAAAATAAATTAAAAACCAAAATATTCAGTTACACCACAAATTGTTATTCGAGAGAAATATCCTGTTTATGTTGTTAAAGATGAAATAACTCAATGTGAAACACGGGTACACATAAATGATATTAGACCCATTTATGTTTCAAAATCAAATTAATAAATAAAAGAAAGTAAAACAAAAATCAACAACACCAGATTCATCAATATTTTTATTAAAATTTTTATTAAAATTTTTACAAATATTTTTATTGATAGTATTATTAATATTTTTATCATTTTTATTATTCATTCATTGATAAATATTTCTTATTGATTTTGGAAAAGATTTATGTTAACGATGTTTTATGTTATACTATGGTAGATGTATGCGCAACAACTGATATGGAATAACATTCATCATCTACGGATTGGATTAATTGATATTTTAATATGCGCGCATTAAAAACCCAATTTTATTATCAAATCCAAATGGAAAATTAATAACAATAATATTTACAATGAAAGAAAAAAATGATGATGAATCATTGATGGAAACTTTCTCGAAAGGAATGTTTCTGAAAAAAGCGATCCGAATAATTGTTAATTCGTCTTTATGTTAATAACATCTGTGGTCAATATTAACGACAAGTGAATTATGTTCAAAAATGGATGACCAATGACTATTGGTCAAAATTGTCTTCAAATCAATATCCTTCATTTTATTTATTATTTATCTACTTATTTTTAGATTATTCAGTGATTTACTTCAATTATCGATTTGTTTACTTGATTATTTACTTATATTAAATCATCTTCATGTCAAAATCAAATTATTCATCTCAACGTTCACATCATCAATCATCTCGTTCAGGTCTTGCAACATCTCGTATACATAACTCACGATATTCATCAACAAAAACAATCAACAAATCAAAACAAAATAGTCAAGCACAGGAGGATTATCCATTATTTCATGTTCATTCGTCAGATTATGAAATTATATTTGCGAATAATAAAACATCAACAGATATGATAAACAAATCATTGAATCATGTGGATACATACAAACAGTATGCAACAGACACAGAATCTGACCGAACAAATAATCAATTGTCATGAATTCAGATTAACTCAATACCAATTAAACCACCATCATTCGTAATGTTATTCGAGTTGAACCATTTACCAGATCGGAATTCACAAAAGTATGAAAACATTCATCAATTGTTTCAATTAATTTTTAGGTTAGGCAACGAAATTTATTCTTGGAGAAACATGGAAAAAGAACTTGTACCAGCAAAAGAATTATTTACCTGGCCAATTCCAGCTGAATTACTTGATATTCAACCACATTTTCCAGCGTGGTATAATTGAGCACGGACCCAGTGTGAGGTCCAGAACCTGTTACATCGAAATGATAAAAATAATGATAATGAATTTACACAACAACATCATCAACAGTCATCATGTTATTGTCATCCGCCATCACCATACAAAATTAATGAACTTTGGTCTCTTCAAAATGCATTTATGTATGGGTGTAACTTATTTATTGATAAATCATGTACATTAAGTCACTGGTCATTAAATTTAACATCAAGTCATTCATCATTATCACATGCTGATCGGATGAAGATGATCCATTATGCTACACATGATGTTATGGCTGTTACATTTTTAATACGACCAATTACTGAAAAATGGACATTTGATAAAATTAAGAATAGGAAAATGAATAAAATGTTCGTCGTATTTAATTCAACTAAACTTCCACCATTACCAACATCAACAACAAAAAAGAAAAAAATTAAGAGCATCAACATGCAAAAATTTGCTATATTATTTAGGGGTAATGATCCAGATGAAGAAGAAATTTCATCGGATGATGAGATATACTTGAATCAAGTAATTGAACCAAATGATTTTAAACATGAACAAGATAATGATAATAATAATAATAATATTAATTTATTACAAGACCAAATTGAACCAATTGATGATGATTATATACTAGTTAATAATAATTTATTAAATGATAATGAATTAATTGTCAACAACCATTATATGGTTGATGATGCGAATGATGAAGAAGAAACAGCACCAACGAAAAAACATACCAAGAATCAACAACGATCCGTGCAAGCCCCGACATAGAAGAAATCATCGAAGAAACACGGAACTTAAAAAGAAACGTTATTATTATTCAATTAAACCTAAATGGTATCCTCGTTTTCCAATGCCAATTATCCGGAAGATTCTTCGTTTATATAATATTAATTATAAACATGTTAGAAATGGTGGAGAAGAATTATTAATTGGTCTGAAAGACTGACGAAGTAGAAATACAGCTCAACATCAACTACCAAGGAACATATTCAACAGACAGAGTTATTTTCATTATCGAAAAGTATTTGGAAGTTAATGTTCCTGTTGTTGGTATCATTTTTTGTTGTTGTTATTAATCCTTCCCTGTTTTTTCTTTCTGGTCTTTCAGTTTATTTTATATTGATGTATTCTAGTCAGTTTTTTCTCCTTTTCCCTGTTGTTGTTACTATTTTTGTTGTTATATTTTCTCACCAAAAAAGTATTTTTGTATCCAAAAAACTTTTTCTTGGGGGATAAGGGTGTTACATTCTGCCATCTATTTATGTAGTTATAGCTCTTTCGTATTTGTGATTGTCTCTCTCTCTCTCCCTAGTTATTCTTTGTTATATATATTTGTGAAAGAGAAATAAACGAGTTAGTTATGCTTTAACTTAAACGAACTCGAACGTCCATAAGATTAAGTGCAAATCAAAGCATAACAGTGTACTATCATACATCAAGTTTTCGACAATTCTCGAACACTTGGAAATATTTAGAAACCAAAGTATATCAAGTGACAGTTGATGCCCTTTTTACTGTCACGTGGCTAACGCTTGTCTTTCGTTAATAACTCCTCTAAATAAAGCTGCAGAGTATTGACTTTGTTGTGGCATTTAAAGTAAATAGAGACTGGTAAAACACGCAAAAAATCACACATAAACCAGCTTATAGTTCCAAGATATGCATACTCCAAGTTTGCGATGTCACGCCGTTAACGAATGATTTAGCCCTTAATTAAAAAAAATTGTAAGCCATCTTTTTGAGATAAAAGATTCAAAAAACTACTTGGAAAAGCTAAAGAAGCGTTAAAAAGCGTCCATTTTTTATATGGAAGTAACATACTTGATTCTTAAATAAGACTTGCTATTTTCCTTATTTTTAACACTTCAGAGGTTCCAAAATGTGGCCATTTCTGGCGGCATGAAAAACTGCGTCTATTCAGCATATTTCGAAATGTCTAAGGTATTAAAAATAATGAAAATAGCTAATTTAGTTTAAGAATCAAGTGTTTTACTTGCTGTTAGGGTACGCCACCTGTCGTTCCCTAGCATCCATCACTATCCTCTATCTCTCTATCTCTACATCTATGTTTTTCGTTATCAATATATATATTTATGGAGTGTTGTTTTCCTTTCAGTTTTGGTTTGTTTAGTTTACGCTATTATTCTTTGTTTTTCTTCTTCCTTTTTGGTCTAGTTGTTCGTCATTGTGATTATCCTTTTGATAACAATAAAGATTCATCCTAACACTTGCATATACAAAACAAAGTTTTGCAACCTTTTTTAATATTTTCCAACTCATTTTTTGAATTTTTTAACTGAAAAAGATGATTTACAAATTTTTTTCGCCCATATATAGTTCTGAAGAGCTGGATGAACTCTGTCGAATCATGCAAAAATACTGAAGAAAAAAAAATTTACTCCGTTTAAAAATTACTGGCACCTTACTTTTCTACGCCAAAAAGGTATAAAATTTCTGAAAATGTCTGAAGTTTGGCATGAAAGATTTTTCATAGTCTTTACTATTTAGTACCAATAAACTTCATTTTCCACCGCCTTTCATTTGATATAAAATTAATTATATCTACTATTTCAACTTATAGTGTCCCCCCACCCCTCCCCTGAAATAATATCTTTACCCACTCTGTACACAAAAATCTTATATTTTGCAACCATGAACTATTCTTTCTTCGCCCCCTCTCCCCGCTGTCCCCCCGACTATATTTTGAATATGAACACATATTTGATATTATCACCATCGTTTTCTCCGTGAAAAGTTACCTAAGTATCATGCCTGAATAGCTTTTCTCATCGTTGCTGAGATTTAGGGTCAAAAATCACTTACGTGGTATAGTGGTAGCCGCGCAGCCCCAATGGCCAGGGCTCCCATAGAGATCCCACGCCAATTTTTGCACCAAGTTGTAGACCAAAGATGAGACTTTTAGGGCCAAGTGCTCCGCTCATTAGCTGTTCCATATTTTTTGAGACCGCCAACGTCCTAAGTTGCGATTTTAGGAAAAATCTGACTTTGCTTAGGTTACTAAAAATGAACACTTTGTTCAGGCAAGCTGAACCTTTTGCCAAAATATGATATCATCGAGATCTTTCTGAAAAAAGAAAATTTCAACACTTCAACATGCACTAGTCGCCAGATATAGAATCACAAAACTGGCTAAAATTAGCATTTTGACCTCTCCAAAGGGTATTTGCAGAAAAACAACGGTATAAGCAATTTGCTTCAAATTCTTTCTGGTGATAGCATCATTAGCTATGAGTGGATAGAAAGTTTCAGCTCGATCTGTCTAGCTGTTCTCGAGATACAGTCGTAACAATGAACGGTTTTCTCATGATCGTGGATTTTGGGGCTTTTCGTAGAAGTTCAATAAAAAATCAGAGGATCAATATTTTTCGGTGCGGTTTTCGGAAAACATTATCAAACAATTTTTTTTATCACATATATAAAAATGAGCGAAATCTGAGATGGTCAATTGAGCACGTTTCCGCCATTTCGGTCGTGGCTTAGATGCAATGGCTCTTAAGTGGATGTTTTTTTCTTGACCCTGATGTTTTTCTGAATCCGACGTAGACACGCACATACAATCAATTTTTTTCATATGACCCTCCCTACAATCGAGGGAACTACTTTTCAATTGACCATCAATTACATGATTATATAATATTCCATTTGTCAGATTAAGTTTAAGCATTAAATTTCAATTTTTCTTTTAGTCGGAGAGGACATTTTAGTGAATGAATATAACTAATTATCTTCACAAAGTCGATGACTATGAATGTGTCGATGACTATATATAGACTTTGCTAAAAGCAACACAATATTCAAAGAAATAATCATTAAACTCGTATTCTAATTCTAATGAATTTGCAAAGTTTTTCTTTTTCTCTGGATTGCAGAAAAATATTTTTGTGGATCTGAAAAGATATTCTATTTTGAAAGTTAATTCTTTATTCATTTTCTTCATATTTCAAGCATATTACCTGATTTTGAGCTCGCTATAATTATTTTTCTTCCTTTTATTATAAAAAAGGATTAGAATTCAACCAATGTGTGGATAGAACAGCAACATCGAGTAAAGGAAAATTAATGTAATTTTTGTTAAAGCATTATATATAGATTGAAAAACTATTACAGTGCTCACTATACAAAATTTTAAAAAAAGCAGGCAGTAGCAAACCGACAATGTCTACATGGACTCCAAAACCAGATCCATTGCCGTGGGACACTGTTGAGTTAATCATTGGTGGCATTATTCCAATAGGTCTCATTGTAATTGGTACATTGGGTAATATTTTATGTATCGGTATATTATTATCTGAAGTCCATCGACAAGCATCAACTAATGTTTATTTAATATTTTTATGTTTGATGGATACAATATCCCTTTATCAATGGAATTTAAGTCGGGCATTACAAGTGTTTTCAAATAATAAACAAACAATGTGGGGTTCATCATTGATTATGTGTAAATTGAGTCAATTTTTTCCTTATTATACATTACATACATCGGCTATGTTTCTTACACTTGTTGAACTTGATCGAGCTTGTTTATTAAGAAGTAGATGGTTTAAAAAAAATATAGCTCAACCACATATTGCATTGATAATTTCGATTCTTTTTCTTACTTGTTTTTTTGCAATAGATGGATTTTTATTTGGATTAGGTTTTGAAACTTCAACCTATAATAATAGTACGGGTACAGTACAAACAAAAATTTCATGTTTCTATTCTTTAAATACTGACTTTTATAATTTCTATATATATCCATATATAACGGTAAATATTTTATTAATAATTATTAATAACAACTAGTATTGTTTTTTTTCTGTTAAAGATGCATCTAGCTATCATGTATATTATACCATTTAGTATTATTGTTATTTGTACACTTCTAACAATTAAAAAGTTGTTCGTTGGACAAATATCAACAAATGATCAATTAGCAAGAAGTGCTTATCGTAATCGTCGCATATCCTTTATGTTATTATTAATGTGTTTGGCATATATTATTTGTACATTGCCTAATCGTTTATGTTTTTCCGTATTTAAAGATCAGATTATGGGTCATGATTATACAGATACGGTTCTTCTTGGTTCAAATACTCTAATGTATGCAAGAAATGCTATTAATATATTTTTTCTTTATATATCTGTTCCTGCATTTCGTGAAGATGTTAATAAATTATTTTTGAAATGTATTCGTAAAGCGCCAACTGAGAACGAGCTAATGCAACGAACACAGCAAACACGGCAAACAACAACGCGGAACAATAATCAATGAAAAAAATGTTTTTATACGAAAGTTATAAGAATGCCGCGAATTAATAACATTGATTACATAATTCATTCTTGTATTAGAAATTTAGCTTGATATTGTGATTGTAAAATTGTTGTGTACTTGTACAATAAAAATCATTTGCCTGTCGTAATCCATGAATCATTCTTTATATGGCAAAACATAATCGTCTCATCATAGAACATTAGAGACTTTGCCTCTTTAGTAGAATTAAGGAAGTCGCTGCAAGAAAATCAAAATCAATCATACTCAATCGATCTTAGCCATTGCAATGAAGATTTGCCTATGCGTGGTTCCAATTGAGATTTGATAAAGGCTAAATTTTTTTGTTTCAAAATTGTTTTCTCTTCTGAGATATTGTAATCGTAACAGAAGCATTCTTAGCTGAAAAATAACCATCATTACTATGGTACCCATTTATTTCACATTTTCGTCATTTTTAATGATGAATTTTTGTAAATATACGCTACCATAGATGTGCTACAGACTTTTCCATTCGCTAGGTGGTGTTGAGGTATTTTAGGGGACCTAGACGAATCCTTTGCCTGGTGAATACGAATTTGATGTCTTCTAATTTTCAAAATTTCGGATATTTAGATAGGATTATTTTTTCAGTTTCTCTACATCTTAATTTCCGTAAAATTCAGACACATTTCGAGAATAAAAATAGTGAGGACAGTAGAATTGGCCCAGTTAAAGTTATTCTGTAAAATGGAGAAGTTTAAGAATTTAGAAAATATTGTTCTGAAAGAGTGAAATTTACAAGAACCGAGTTTACATGAGTTTCGTAGTACCTACTGAATACTACAAAGTTATGGAAAAACTGATATGATGTCTTGTAGAAGATTCCTAGGAACTTACTGCGAAATTAAAAAAAATAATAAGACCTTTTCCTATAGCCAATGAAGTGAAGTTCGCTTCAAAGCTTACTTGGAGAGTTTCACCATGCACGATAGATTCTTTTTAGCGGAAATTAGCAGATAATCCTGTATTTGCTACCGTAAAATAATCCTTTCGAAATGAAAAAATACTTGCTTGTGAAGATTATTGTGGATTTGATCCGCGCCTGATCTGTTAATGTTATCTAAGCTGAATACAAGACGTTCCTACCTGAACACATATTTAAAACTCTGAATCATAATTTTCTCTTTGTTTTAAAGTATAGTGTTTCAATTGCTTTTTTATGGTTTATTATATAATAACATTTCATGAATAATCATTTAAAAGTACTACTTTCAGCAGACCAGAAGATGCAGATAAGGTTTTAGCCGTACTTCTTTTTGACGATATGTCGACAGAACATGCTGAACGATAGGCTCATGAAAGAAAACTGATTTCAACAATTAATCAGATTATAATATATGAGCATCGTAAATGGAGTCTCACTGTAAAAGTGCGTAAAAGACGAACGTTATTTCTATCATTCATTAGTTCACCCACACGTTCCATAGAAGTCAAGAATTAATGTATTATTGATTCGACGACAAAATTAACAACAATATGAAAGAACTCTCATTATTCTATTGAGCGACAAGTAGTGACGTCATTCTTGGTAGCTATAAATATTGACGTCATTGTAAAAAGAGATAATTACTGACCGAGTTTGATCAATGGATAAGCGCTGACATCATCTTATTAAGAAAGGAATATTAGTGTAATCAAAGAGAAGAATCTCATTTCGGATCATTCGAATGAACTGGAATAATTCAAAATCATTACTCACATACTATTTTACGAGCAAATATGTATACGAATATTTTAAAGTTGTGATTTCAAGTAGAAATGTAACAAATCATTAACATAATTTGAATTTGGAAGTTTAAGCTTGGATATAGTTTGAATCTAAGATATCAATTTGCATTTGGAAATAAATAAGTATACACATGTTATACTATCATTATTGTTTTTGAAACCGTCATGTCCTATTCTATTTAAAAAGCAGGTGCAATTAGTAAAATTCCAGTGTCAAAATACAAAATAATCTTTTGATTGTTACTTCCGTTCTGTCATAGCTAATTGAGCACCGCTCTTGACTTCCAATCCATGCTTTAGAAAAACCCTAGATATCCCACGTCATTTAATTCTGTTATAATTAAAAAATCGTAACATTTTGTAATTATATTTCAAAGAAACACAGTAAAACCTCTCTTAAGTCAACACCATTAGCACTTTTCAGAAACATTCAATATAAAGGGTGTCCCATAATAACTGATAATAAATTGTTTTTAATACTTTTTGTATTTTTGGTTGACCTAGAGAGGTGAAATTTTTATCACATGTAGATCTAATCATGATCTTCTATTTCTGAAAGTTGCAGCTCGTCAGCTTAGACTAGTCATGAAATCGATTGACACGACTGAAAACATAAATTTTCGTAAAAATCTTGTGCAAAATTTTCACTACATAGGGAATCACGGTAGAATTGTAACGATAGAATATAGGAATAACTTCACGGTCCTCCTCGCAAGTCACGTTTTGATATTTTTATCACATACACGTGCATATAAATTTATAGAAGAGAGAGAATAAATGGCAAACGCAGAAAAGAGCAATAGCGGAAGAATAGGAAAACAAATAGTAAGATGAAAAAGGAAAGAAAAATATTAGCAAGAAGTGATATTGTATGCGCAAAACTGACTAGAATTCGTTAATAAATATATAGAGGGGTATTTAAATGTAGGATCGTTTACATTTAATAATAAATTTTATCTGAAATGCCCATCAATTACGAAGAAAGAAAAGATTCTAGAAGTTTTGTATTAAATTTAAAACGGTTGAACAAGACATGGACTGTTGCTCGTATAGTTCGCTTCATTCAAAGTTGTGAAAATCCACCACCATTAAAATACACATCACTTCACAATCGTGTGTCATGAATATTAAAAAGAGGAACGATTAACGACAAGAAAAGATCCGGTCGTCGTGTAACTGTTACAACACATGAATTTCAACAAAATGTTAATAATTATATTAAATTGAAAAAAGGTGCTTCTATTCGAAAAACTGATCTTATTCTCAAAAGAGGACAGTTTAGATCGTCCAAAAGTTCGGTCCACAGAGTAACTAAAAAATTAAAATTAAAATGGTACAAAATGAAAAAAGCACAAAAACTAACGAATATTGATAAACTAACACGTGTTAAATGTGCAAAAAGATTAAGAAAAAAATTTGGTGTTAGAAAAAATTGTAATAAACGGAAATGGAATCGTGTTATAAATTGTGATTTCTCACGTTTATTTACCCTTCAAAGTTTTCATAATAAAAAAAACAATGCTGTGTGTGCTGCAGAAGGTGAAGAATTTGAACCTGATTTGATTCATGCAGAAACAGATAAATTTCAAAAAGGTATAATATTTTGGGGTGCAATATCAGCATAAGTAACTTTTAGTATGAATAAGAACCTATAACAATATTGCCATGTACTATTTTTTCAATTTTCCGAGTTATTAACGGTAGTATATAATGAATTGCATTCTTAGTATTTTCAAAATTTCTCTTCTATTCTTCGCTTATTTGAAACATTCTTTTTTGTCAAAAGATAGAGCTTGAAATCTTGCACAGAAAGCTACATTCTATTCAGTGTGTATAGTATTCTTCAATGTTCTGGATGAAAGATAACGTACAATAAAATCACTTGTAAAATGAAAAAGTTTTTCGTTTTCAGTTTTTCTTAAAGACCATTTTTATGACTTCCAACTGATAGTTTTATCTAGTTCATTTTCTAAAGGGAAGAGTAATCGTGGCATAACTATTTAATGACATTCAAATGGTATCAACTAGATAAAACTATCAGTTGGAAGTCATAAAAATGGTCTTTAAGAAAAACTGAAAACGAAAAACTTTTTCATTTTACAAGTGATTTTATTGTACGTTATCTTTCATCCAGAACATTGAAGAATACTATACACACTGAATAGAATGTAGCTTTCTGTGCAAGATTTCAAGCTCTATCTTTTGATAAAAAAGAATGTTTCAAATAAGCGAAGAATAGAAGAGAAATTTTGAAAATACTAAGAATGCAATTCATTATATACTACCGTTAATAACTCGGAAAATTGAAAAAATAGTACATGGTAATGTTGTTATAGGTTCTTATTCATACTAAAAGTTATAGATCTCAAACTTTGTAGTTATGTAGTATTAAGTATGTGCAACAATATGCCAAAGTTTCAAAGATTTTGCTTTTGTTACGTGCGAGAACGATGCATTTTAAAATTACTTCAGAATTTGTGGGACACCCTTTATAAAACCTATTTCCGCTGGTTGTGTGTTGGTTGTACTAGATCATATTTTATTTTTCAATATGTATCATCTTATTATTATTCTCTTTATTCTTCTTTTTCTCTTCTTCTCTGACACTTGCTCATTGATATGTATGTATATATGAATATTGCCTGGTTTCATAGATACAAACAAACAGCTAGCACTCAGTTACGAAGTATTTGTGAAATGCAACATGGAATATCTTGTTATTCTTTCTTTCCGTATCGTTTATATTGATATAAAGTGGCATGAAGAATTTTTGTGGCAAAGGAAAGATACTAAACACCGATGATTTACACGATTGACAGAAGATTTGAAAGTTACTAATGCACTCAAAGTATACACATCGTGCCATAGATTTTGCCGGATGATTTTTTTTATCAAGTGATTTCAATATTGATTTTTTTATTTCAATGGACTACGTCGCGTTTTCAACAAGCTTCGTACAGGTATTTCTACAGTGAATTTCTTTTCGACACTAGTGTCCCCCATAGATGTATTTTGCTGTATTGGCACATAAATTTTGCACGTTTAGATCATTAGAATGATGTTGCCAATACAAAAATACATTTTAATGGCCCCCCCATACTCAAAAAAGTTAATTTTTCGAAAAGAAAACTCGACTTGAGAACTTATATATATATTCTGATAGTGCTTGCAAAGAACGAAAACCTAGCATACCCTTTTTTCGCCAAATATGTATATTGTTTTTCTGTCTGGAGGTCGTTTCCTAAAGATGTACCCCTAAGTCATACAGATTGTTGCATAATAAGTGGGGATACAATGTTAACGACAGTTTTCATACTATTCGTTGATTGAAAGAGCTGAAATTTGTATAACGCGTGTAATATTTATTTTACATTTAATGTTTCTTAAAAGATGAGTCAAAAAGCAAGTTAGAAGACTTATGCATTTTACCATTAATAACAGTTATGGAACTAAAACATTTAGAAATAAAAGGTTATGATTAATTACACACGCTATAAAAATGTCAGCTCTTTCAGTCAAAGAAAAGTAGGGCGTGGGGCAGGCTGACCGGATCTTTTGATTTTTCAGAAATTTTCTAATTTTTGACACTTTTTCTGACGACTTTCTGCTTTCTGATTTTTTCTGATTTTCCTGACTTTCATTTCTGCTGTTTCAAACGTGCTAGTTCGTTCTCATATGAATGCCCGAATTATTACTATTGATAGGGCATAACCACATAACATCTATCTACATAAAACGATAATACAGTTCAACAAATGGACTGATATCAGCGAATAAAAGATCAAAGAAAGTAAATATTCAAATGAATCCTCTTCACTCTGATTTCTCGCTTGATTTGTCATTCTGAGTTGAAACATACATTGACGAACTATTCTTGTCTTTATTTACTTCGGATTAACGAGGTCTTACTACATGGCGATTGTAACCAGGGTGGCCAGGTCTTCTGAAAAACAGGGAAAGTTTCTGAAATTTGAACACATTTCTGATTTTTTTCGAATTCTAAACTTTTTCAGATTATAGCTTTGCTAGTGAAATTAGGTATGATTTAACCCATTACTATAATAGATCGATACTGTGCAACCTTTATTCTCTATTGATCATTGATAGTTTCTGACGAGGGAAGGTTCCCAAGTAATTCATCGCTTTTAAGTTGGAACTGTGTGCATCATGCATGTTATAACGAGGCACGAATACTTCGCAAAAAGTTCGGGCTGATAGCTTGCTGCTGTCAAGATACTGCGTTTTTACGGTATTTTTTTAGCCCAATACTGTGACCCCCTCAGAAACGCAAGAAAAATTAAATTTCGAATTTCCACTTGAAACTTTGCACAGAGACAGAATTTAATGAGTGTCGTTTGTTGTGAAAGTTTCATTTGTTTTTGTTGTTTCTATCCTAAGATACGGCTATGATAATAACATATTTTTGATATCGTTCATACACCGGCAGATACCAATGTTCTTATTTCAGAATAGGGGCATTCAAAATAGTTGAAACTGTCACAATAAACGATTGTCATTTACAACTGCCTCTAAGCGAAGTTTCAAGTCGAAATTCGATATTCAATTCAGTGTTTCTCGTGTTTCTGAGGGGACCATGGCATTGGGCTAAAACGGATACCATAAAAATGCAACATCTTGAAAGCAACAAGCAATCAGCCGGAGCTCTTTTCACAATATTCATAGCTCGCTATGGCATACATCACTCATAGAATTCCGACTTAAAAGCGATGAATCACTTGGAAATCTTCCCTCGTAAGTGTATTTTCTTAGTTTTTTGAATTAGCTAAACCCTATATTCATTATGTTGTCGTTCTTTACAGTGAAACAACGTTGAAAGAAAAGTATTAGTCCACGAAGACAAACCCAGTAGAGCATTAGATGCCAGCATCTTAACATTATACGCACTAGTTTTCAAAAGCTGCCCTTTCTGATTAATTTCTGACTGCGCATAAAAATTTCTGATCGTTTTCTGCTTTTGAAAAAAAAAATTTCTGATTTTTAAATTTTTCAACTGGCTACCCTGGTGTGGGGTGTGGGCTGTGGCNCAATGATTGTATTAGGTATATCGAAATGGGGTACTAAAGGTGTGTTCACTTCATTGGAAGAATTTTTTTATACAGCCGTCCGAACAAAAATATAAAAATACAGAAAGATGTAAAATTTCACGGGCTTCCCGAATATGTCGTTACTTTTTAAAAAATATGTTCTTTTGGGAACAATATCCTCAAAATACAGAGGGAAACTTATTTTTGCCAGGGGTATATATAGATTTAGAAAAGTATCTAATCAGGAACTTGGAGAAATCCTTTGAAATTTGACATTATTTAATTCTCTTCTTTTTTTATTATGTTTTGGTTTTAATTAATTAATTAAAAATAAAACATAATAAAAAAGAAAAGAATTAAATAATGTCAAATATATTTGAAAATATTCGCTAGATTTCGATCTGCCAATCTGTTGATTTATCATTCTCAGATTTACTTTCTCTTACGTCAAAACAAACAAAGACCCACTCTTAAATTAACCATTAATTACATGATTATATAAAATTGCATTCGTCGGATTAAGTTTAATCATTGAATTTTAATTCTTTTTTAATCGGAGAAGACTTTTTGATGCATGACTATAACTAATTATCTTCACAGAGTCGATTACTATGAATGTGGCAATGACTATATATAGATATATAAAACTTTGCTAAAAAAATACAATATTCAAAGAAATAATTATTAAACTTGCATTCTAATTTTAAAGAATTTGTAGAGTTTTTCTATTGTTCTGGATTTCATTAAAATATTTTTGTCGATCTGATATGATATTTATTTTTGAAAGTTAATTCTTTATTCATTTTCTTCATGCCTCAAGCACATAATCTAGTTTTGAGCGTGCTATAATTAATTTTTTTTCTTTAAGCGGAGAAAAGGATTAAAATTCAGCCCACATGTGGATAGAGCAGTAAGATTAAGCAAAGAAAAATAAATGCAGTTTTTATTAAAGTGCCATATATAAATTCAAAAGCTATTACAGTATTCACTATACAGGATTTAATAAGAAGCACGCATTAGCAAACCGACGATGTCTACGTGGACTCCAAAACCCGATCCAGCTCCGTGGGACACTATTGAGTTAATCATTGGTGGCATTATTCCAATAGGTCTCATTGTAATTGGCACATTAGGTAATATTTTATGTATTGGTATACTATTATGCAAAACCTATCGAGAAACATCAACTAATGTTTATTTAATATTTTTATGTTTGATGGATACCATATCACTTTATCAATGGAACTTAAGTCGGGCATTACAAGTGTTTACAAATAATAAACAAACAATGTGGGGGTCATCATTGATTATGTGTAAATTGAGTCAATTTTTTCCTTATTATACATTACATACATCGGCTATGTTTCTTACATTTGTTGAACTTGATCGAGCTTGCTTATTAAGAAGTAGATGGTTTAAAAATAAAATAGCTCGACCACGTATGGCATGGATAATTTCAGTTCTTATCCTTATTTGTTTTTTTGCAATAGATGGATTTTTATTTGGATTAGGTTTTGAAACTTCAACATACAATAATAGTACGGGTACAGTACAAACAAAAGTTTCATGTTTCTACTCTTTAAATACTGACTTTTATAATTTCTATGTATATCCATATATAACGGTAAGTATTTTATAAATAATGATTAATAAAAACTAGTGTTGTTTTTTTTTCTGTTAAAGATGCATTTAGTTATCATGTATATTATACCATTTAGTGTTATTGTTATTTGTACACTTCTAACAGTTAACAAGTTATTTGTTATACAAATTTCAACAAATGATCAATTAGCAAGAAGTGCTCATCGTAACCGTCGCATATCCATTATGTTATTATTAATGTGTTTGGCATATATTATTTGCACATTGCCTAATCGTTTATGTTTTTCCGTATTTAAAGATCAGATTATAGGTCATGATTATACAGATACGGTTCTTCTTGGTTCAAATACTCTAATGTATGCAAGAAATGCCATTGATATATTTTTTCTTTATATATCTGTTCATGCATTTCGTAAAGATGTTCATAAATTAATTTTGAAAAGTATTCATAAAGCGCCAACTGAGATCGAGCAAATTCAGCGAACACGCCAAATATGGCCAACAACAACGCGGAACAATAATTAATGAAAAAATGTTTCTATACGAAAGTTATAAGAATGATGCGAATTAATCACATTGCTTATATAATTCATTGTTGTATTAGAAATTTATTTTTATATTGTGAGTGTAAAATTGTTGTGTACTTGTACAAGAAAATTCATTTGCATGTCGTAATCCATGAATCATTCTTTATATGGTAAAACAAAATCGGCTTATCATAGAACAGTAGAGACTTTGCCTCCTTAGTAGAACTGAGGAAGTCACTGCAAGAGAACCAAAATCAATCATACTCAATTGGTCTTAACGATTGCAATGAAAAGGACAGGGGCGCATAAGAAGCCGATTTGGCCCATAGGATATTTTCAGTCACTTTATCGCCTATCCTATGTGAAAAAATGTGGTGATTCTTTTGGTAATAATTTCAAGTCAAGCTGTGAGAACTATAAGCTATTTTGAGGGAGAATACCTGCAAAAAAGTATTGAAGTTTCATTGCGCTCATAGTGGTCTAGTATTAGCTCAAAATATACGACTTTTAGGCAATGTTTCAAGCTCAATCTTTATTGGTTAGAAAGAGCATTTAATACTGCATCGTTTCATATAAAAACTAATACTCTTTCATTAAAAATTTA